>VZRL01005190.1:348006-626410 GCA_013397895.1 Origma solitaria | reverse complement strand
GAGGGGTGGGGTAGAGAAAGATTTACCAAATAGGGGATTTAGTCATATTTGTGTGCAATGATAACCTTATTAGAGAAGAAATCCTTTAAAATCGAATAAATCCATTTTTGCAAAACCCTCTCCCTGCGCGTGGCATAGTATCAAGTGGTAGCAGCGGCAATAGGCTGAAAACACATTGCACGGTCTGAAATCCCCTCGGGAACGGATGGAGAGAGAAAGAGACGGATAAGGGTAGATAGATGCCCCCTCACTTCTCCAGTCCAGGGAGAGAAGCAGAAGAAAACCCTGGAGACTCTTCCATTCATTTAGTGCAGGGGAAGGGGAGGGGAAGGACGGGAGGGCGGCGGTGGTGGGGAAGGAATGATTTCAAAACTGGGAAAGGAAGGGTAAAGAGGAGTGGGATTGCTTCCCCTCTCCTAATCAGTTCATGGATCAGACAAGATGCTCATGAGTTCCTCCTTGACCTGCACCTGCCAAAGGGAAATTGAAAAGATTTTCCCCCTTGAGAGGCGACTTCTTCCTCTACACACCCACACCCACGCACGCACAAAGACACGCGCACACACGCACAAAAGGGAGCAATAAAAGTTTATCTGCTAATCCTCCGGCCGCAGATACAATGATTGCCTCTTCCAATCAGCCCAGAGACGACTGCAAAATCTCTCCCTTTCTCTCCCGCCCTGCCCCCGCGTCTAGGACTTATCTTCCTCCCCAGCTACATCCCACCACAAACACCCATCCCTTCGACGAGATTGCGGAGAGTTAGTGGTCAGGGCGGGAAGGAAGAGGGGGAAGATACAGTAGAGAAAACATATTCATAGTAAGAGTATTGAGAGAATCTGAAATGGTCTCAGTGGAAAACAAGCGGGGAGGAGGAGTGGATGAACAGAAAGGGCTGTGTCCCCTCTTAGCCCGGAGATCCGGCCCTGCAGAGCCGCGGCAGCGGGCACCTGACTCCCGCAGCGCCGCGGCCCTAGCACTTCCGACCCGGGCGAGGGGAGGGCGGCAAGAATGGACAAGGAACCATGCGCACCGCTGGGGCGGCCGGGAGGGACGAGGAGAAGGGAAGATTTGTGCCACAGAAGCGCAGGGGGAGCAGGGTGGGATCTGTTGCGGCTGCCAGGCTGGGGAGCAGCCGGCGCGGGAAAGCCGCCGACCCCCGCGGGGATGGGGGCAGAGCCAGGCGACCCGGGGTACCCCCAGCACCTGCCCCGGGCTCCCCACGCCGCAGCAGCATCTCGGAGGCGGGGTCGGCGCCGCTCCTCCGTGCCCGCACCTGATGCTCACGCCGTTTGCAACAAGAAAAGTGTGTCTTGAACCGCAGCCGGGGCGGGGAGAGGACGGAGGACGGTGCGGGGGTGTTGGGGAGGAGGCTGGAAGTCAATTAAAAATGAAATACAGTCCGGCATCCTCCTTTGTGCGGGTGCAGAAAAGCACGGGTGGGGGTGAACGCAGGTCGGACGGCGCCGGTGGCTGTGCGGTGGCGGCCCCGCGGGCGGGGCGCGGAGCGGCGGGGCGCACTCGCGGAGCCGGGCTGCCCGCTGGGGCCGCATCGGGTCTTGTCCCCCAGCCCGGGGTCTGCCGGCGGGCTGGGGACAGTGCTGGCGTAGGCGGGAGGCCTGTTGTCTTTAGGGCACCTTTTAATCGGGCGGGTACCCTTACTGCCTTTGGGACAGCGCTGAGAAGCGCAGCAGCTATTCCGGAAGGTGAATGATGAGAAAGCTTGGATATTTGTATATTTATTTATTTATTTTCCCCAGTAAACAGCCATGTTTTAATAAAAAGCCTGAGGGTTTTTTTTCAGCCCGTGGATTGTGTGCCCCATACTCTGAAATGAAGACTGCATCTGCCATTGGTGCTTATGAATGCAGGCAGTCAGCAATAACAGCCTGCACACTAGGGCAAGTCTGAGGTGATCTTGGCTAGCAGGATCCATCCGTTCAACCAGCCAGCCATCAGCCCAGCCTGACTGCGCACTTAAAAATCCTGCTGGGTGAGACGGGCACAGGGTTTTGCTACAGGGCTATGAGTAAGCTCCTTATAATAAGGAATATAGAAGATAAAAGACTTCGTGAAAGGATTCACCTGTTTTGTGTAATCTGTCTTGCCATTAGCAACATCAAGTCTGCAGCTGTTAATCTTAATAAACTGTCCTACTCTGCTTTCTAACCCTCTCAGCACTTTCTCTGACCTTCCTTATTCTCTTCCACAGTGAGCTACAGAACTTTATTTGTACAGTAATTGAAATCACCTGATTTATCCATGGGAAAAACTTCTGTACAGGTGTGCAGTCTACCTTAGTCAAGCAACAGTAGTGTAACAGGAAAAGGTTAGTGCTGAAAACGGTCATACGAAAGTTTATAGACAGTCAGATGTTTCTTCTGCAGGATGATGCAGACATCCATATGGCTAAGTTTCAAGCTATAGTTACTTAAAAAAAAAAAAAGGTTATAGAACAAGTAGGCACAAAACAGCTGATTTTGCTTTTCTGGGAAATGTGCTGTGTCACATCATGTAACAGAAATCTTCACGTTTTTCTTTTTCTGAAATAAAGTGTTTTCAGTTTTAAAATTCCTAGATCTCTTTTAATGTCACTCATAATTTTAAGGACACCGTTGCAATAGTATTGAGAAACAGCAAGTGGTACATACCAAGTGTGTTTATGCCAAGATGTAATCAGTAACCATCATTATGGAGGGAGACATCCACAAAAGAAATGAGGCATGACCACAATGGCCACTGCATGTTCTCATTAGCAAAGAGACCTTAAGGAGATATCTCAGGATCTACATCGTTGAATGATAAAAGCTTGGGCAAAAGTGTTTATAAGCAAGTACTCACAGTTTGCAATTTAGAAACTAGTCAAAATTACTTTCTGCCTCAGTAGATATCACTTCTGTAGAGGGTTTGAAATTTTGAGCTTCATACAACTACTGAAGTCTTCGCCACCATCTTTTTTGGCTTCACGTTTCATTTTGTTGCAAAGTCTGGTTATGTGGGGTTTGGTAACTGCACATTCTAGTAAAGTAGTAGCTCATGCTCTTAGGTGGGCACATCTTCCATTACCCTGGAATTGTGAAGGTAAATGTTTATAAACTTAGTGTGTATTTTTTTACATCCCTAATTGGCCAATTGCTTACATTTCTACCTGGCAGTAAACTAAAAAAGGAAGAAAGGGATTCACATTTAACAAAACATGAAATGTTATAAAAAAGGAAAAAGTCTAATAACCATAAACAATTTTGTCAAATGGCATCTTAGTAATGTTAGGAAGCCTTTGGATTTACTTAGTAAGAGTTCTATTGATTTTTAAATGAGTTTAAGGGTTTTTTTAGGTTTTGCATTTTTTTTTAGAGTAAGGACATGGACTTATTTTATTACGTGGAATGACAGCTACACTTTTAGATTGGAAATGTACTTTTATTAGTTCTGTGTTGGTTGTTAAGTGAATCGTATTTTTAAAAATAAGCAAGGAAACCCAACATAATTATGTTCCTTGATTCAGTACACACAATGCTATTCTCTGTAGTTTTAAGCCATCCGTTACACGGCAATCTCTGCATATAGCGCATTCTATCAGCCTCTCTCTTGCATGTTCACAGCTGAATTTTTCTATTGATTTTTAGAGCAAATTGTTTGAACCCAGAATATTTTATTCAGCAAGACATGAAGAACTTCCTTCCTGTAGTCTAACATCTCTAGGCTAACCTAAGACACTGATCAGCCTGAGGATGGTTGGTATGGCAGAAAGGAGATCACCCATTTACAGCCCAGTTTTAGCACTGTGAAACGTTTTCAAATTGAGACTGCAAGATAAAAAAAACCAAATATGCATGGAAATTTCTAACAATTTTGTCCAAAACAGTAGAGTACAATATTCTTTTGAGATCTATGTGAAGGATTGGACAATTTTTTTCAGCAGACAGGAGAAAACTTTTGTCTCTGAGCTGTATTATGCTGGTATTTCAATGACAAGAAAAGAAAATAAAAATCCTGCTTTGCTTTCCCCCCTTTTATGGTTAGCCTGTGTGGTTTTGTCTCAAAAGCAGAAGTCCTGGGCAACTGGCTGTAAGTGGCCCTGTCTGGGCAGGGGGTTGGACAAGACCATCTCCAGAGGTTCTTTCCCAGCTCAAACATTCTGTGATGCTTTGATTTTGTAGACAGTGGAGAACAATGGACATTAACTAGGGGAACTGTTTCAGTAAGAAAAAGAAACTCAATATTCAGGACTGACTTGGCGTGCTTTCAGTTGTAGCATGTAAGAAAATGAGACAATCTATCTAGATTATTTTCTCCTTGAACCAGAGGAGATTATTCAGTCTCAGTTAAAACAGTAAATTATTCTCAGTTAAAAATTCCCCAACATGGAGGAACCTTAGGTAAATTGCCTCCATACCTTTCTCAATTAAATTCTTTCTTGTGAAAACAAAACCTGTCCAGCATTTATCCATCCTTTCTTGGCTACTTTGGGTAGTTTTGTCTCACCACAACTCTGCCACTGACAACAGTTCTAACTACACCCCATAAAAACTAAGTTAATGAATGCCTCTTTGTGTAGATAAAAGACTGAAAGGATTCAAAATAACCACGAGTTTCACCCACATTCCTAACAAAAGACTCCTTGAACTGAAAGAAACAGCACAGTTATGAAATGGAGAAGGCACTGGCTTCCTTATTTATGGAAAGCAATCTATGCTTCTGAGGGTGGGAAAGAAGAAATGCAAGAGTGATATTTCTCTATGCTTTCTTTAAAATAATTTTGGATTCTGTGCTGTCGTATGTAATCACAGATGCACTTTTTGTCACAATCTCTTTGTGAATGATTTTTTTTAATTTTTTTTTTTGCTAGAATGTAGCAAATCCAAACTACAGGCTCAGTATAACACAGTTATATACAGTGTGACATTTGGAAACACTGAAATGAATCACCAAGCTGATCAGCACATCTACATTCATGGTTTAGTTCAGATTAGGAGTGTGCTTTCAAAATGAATCTCCCAATTGCCCTCACTTAACACATTTTGGATTGCAAATTGGAGCAGACTTTGAGTGTGTGAGCTGTTTTACTTATGGATGAAACTAAGCTGAGAGATGTGTTCCTGAAGCAGTCTGTTTTCCAACTTCTAAAGGGCATGCAGCCCCACAGGAACAGAGTAAAACTAGTGTTAAATAAATACCCCTTAAAACAGGTACAGAGCAGGCATGGAGAACTCAGTACCAACCATTTCATCTTTTAGATAGGCTGCTTTTGACCCGAATTAATTATTAGCATGGACTTATCCAGTATTTCTTTCAACAGTGCTAGAAGCTGAAGCAAGAAAAACTGAAACGTACTCCATTATTTTGTGATGAAACACCTACAGAGAGGCATAACATATACCTTCACAGGTGATATCAGGATAATGGAACCTTTTAGTCCCTTTAAAATAACATCTTTTCTCTTACCATCCATTTTCTGGTCATTCACAGAATGTCTCTAGTAAGTGCGGAAGGATTTTGGGTCTGCACTCTTCCAACAAAGGTTTTCCTAAACACAGCACAGTCAGAACATCTCACAAACTTTTCTTGAAAATTGAAATGTGTTTCCCTTCAGCAAACCAGTCCGGGAGATAACCTTTAAATATGAGAAGAAAGCAGTTTAAACAAGGAATGAAGAAAAATCTGGCACTTTTCATC
This sequence comes from Origma solitaria, assembly GCA_013397895.1. NCBI lineage: Eukaryota > Metazoa > Chordata > Aves > Passeriformes > Acanthizidae > Origma > Origma solitaria. The sequence goes on along the minus strand of VZRL01005190.1, from coordinate 620,734 downwards.
TGCCATTTTTCATAATTACTCTTGCATTTAACAAGTGCACCTTGGATTTACATGGTACCGCACAATTTCAATGGATAACAGACTTCTCTTCTACAGGACACTTTTGTTCTTTTCTGCTTTTTCTTTTATTTTCATCCTGTTTGATCAGTCTCACTCTGAAATTGAATGAATTAAAGAAGTATTTTTGGGGGGTGATACAGGTTGCCTACTGTGCTAAGTTTTCTTTCTTTATTCAGAACAGTGGTCTCCAAAATGGGGGGAGATTGTGACTTATGTAGGCACTCTATGAACCTGTTCTTCATTGTACCTTAAGAGAAAGTACAATTTACCTGAAGTATTCTCTTTAGTACCGACAAAAGAAATTACCTCCTTAATAAGACAAAACAGCACCATTTCTCCTACATAGTAGTGTGAATCTTAGAAGGATTAATTGGAAAGTTCAATTAATTCTTATTTCATTAGTGTTCCAGTGGAATACTGTAATTAAATGCATTTTTCCAGGGAATTGTTAATAGGGCTCAATTTACCATTTAAGACAAATACTCTTTTTTACACTAGGGAGGCAGGATGAGTCATATTTATTACTTAGGTGGAATGTTTATAATATCATGTCATGGAAAGAAGTGCATGAATCTAGCTGTCTTGCCAGACATTTCATCCTTGTAAGAAAGTAAGAGAGGTGGTGGCAGGTCATACATTTTAGAGTTAAATTAGTTATTGTAAGATACCATGAAATTACTGATTGCTGCAGACCTGGTTCAAAAAAGGTATTTATTTATAATCTCTTAAGGGAAAGGAATTTGAAATCTGCATGCAATTTTCTAGCTTCCAAATCAGCATCATTACTATATCTAGCACATGAGTTATATACATAGTGCACACAGCAAAACTACAAGTAAATATATGATGGACTTAAAAATGTATTGAGATGAGAGCAGAAGGGGAAGAGTTATTTGGGAACACTGAAATAGAAGCAGAAGCCTGGCTTGATCAGCACATGTAAGTCAACAAAATTTCACCGAAGATGCTGGATACACATTTATCAGTCCAAACGAAGTTTTATTTTAAAAGACTAGCTTCTACATTAACACATAGTTTAGACTTCCACTGCATTGTCCTTTTCTTAGTCTTGAGATGGGGAGAAAGGGGAAGGTTGGCAGGAGATGGAAAGAGTCCATATATAAGGCAAGTATTACATAGTCCTAAAGGAGCTACTTGGATATTAATGGATAACATTGAAGATTTTTCTCAGGCAAGACTGATTCTTTACAAATACTTACAGACCTAGGAATGTGTATACATGGGGTTTTGCTTTCAGGAGAGTGGCATAAAAATATTCTGAATAAGGCAAAATGATTGCCTTGCATTTTAGTGCAATATGTTAATATGCACTAAAGTGGCAATTTTACCAAGGTAGCTACAAACACAGAGTCCTTCTTTGACTATTATTTACATGAATAAGTGGTTACCAGCAGAAAACTTTTCTATTAGTTTGAAATGCATGTCTTGTCATTTAAGTCCTGTAACACTTCTTCATAGTTAAAAAAAATACGTTAATCCCAGTATTTTAAGCACATATTCCCTGTAAAAATAAACTATTTCTTTCCAAGGCCTGATCTTATGGAAAAATAATCAGCCCTTTTTAAAGTCATAGCTAGGACGAAATTTAGTATCATTAAGTCAATAACATTAAAATTACTTTCAATTTCAATCTTCTGAATGGCCTTTCATTCACAGTGTGCGTATGCAAATTTTGACAGAGGTCTTCATCATTAAATGAATAGTATGCTCTTGCACATGACAGTTTTTTAAACTACAGTTCAGCTTTCTCAGTGCATTCTGCATCAGCCTACTAAACTGAATAGCCTCAAGTTTAGCTATTCTATTTTGAAGCTGTCAAACATTATTGGCAAAGCAGAGAAGCAGTTCAAAAAGTAATTAATTCCAGGGCTTAGAGTAAACTGCTATTTTAATTAAAAGAACACCAAATACTAATGTCCTGATTCTTTGTACTTAGAAATGAAGCAAAATAGTCTAAATCACTTACATGTAATACATTTTAAATGCAAGTTGAAATCTATTAAGGGCATATCTCCTGCTCCTGCTCTTTATAAGCTGACTCAAAAACAAGAAGAGATTATATGCCATGTTTGTTGGTTATGTTGTGCCATTTTTCTTATTGATTCTCTTCCAGTCTGTGCTGAGTAGGAATATCAACTGGCACACAGTAGGTCTTTTCACCATAATTGCACTGCATAAGATGCCAGACCTCATTTGTGCAGTTGTGACAATTGCTTACTATAGGTCCACAGAAGATGTGAGGTCCAAAACACAGAAGATGTAAGAGTCTCTTTTGAAGCTGTGAAGTGCTTTCTATGCTTTGAAAATTTACAGCTTCCAGCTTGTCCAAACTTTAAATGATACACAAGGCAAGCACTTTACATGTGAAGAAGCACTGCTCAGAGCACTGAAACAGGTGTTCAGAGAGGTGGTGAAATCTCCTTCTCTGGAGATATTCGCTCTCCACAATACTTGACTTTCCCTATAATTTCTAATTCATTTGCTACTTTATGGCCAGGACCCAGGGAAGCTAAATGGTCAATTCAGATTTTGGGAAGGAAGACACAGAAAACAAATTTAATCATTTAGTAAAAAAAAATTAAAAATTAAAAAATTAAACTTTTATTGCAGATTTTATCTCTAGCCTGCGAGAGCATCTGATAAAATTTAAGAAATGGGTGCAAGATTTTGTCATCACTGTGAAGGAAAGGACAGAAAAATAACCCCCTTTCTTCCCAGCTACAAGGTTCAGCACTTTGACCTTATCTTCTCTAACATGCTTTTAAAGAGCTGGACAGAAAACCTGCACCTGAAATCTGTGAAATTTTGGTTTAAGGTTTTGTTTGTTGTTCTCTTTTTTTTTTCCTGATTTAGACTACAGATTTAAACCAGAGGTGCTGCATCCTAAATAATTATTAAGAGGTTGACCATGGCCTTCTCTGTTATATATTTAAATTTCTTGGAAAATCCAATGCTGAACAGAAGAAACTTTTGATGTACTGGACACTTGAACAACTGTTCTTTGCCTAAAGAAAAAATATTCTGTCAGTATCATTTTTTTCATGGCAGAAAATTTTATTTGCATTATCATGATATTATAAGAGATAAAATTTTTTCAGCTACGCTATTGTCCCATGAAATTTTAATATTGGTCCAGTATTACCAATACGAGAAAAAATCCTGGAAGGTGTGTCAAGTCTCAAGGCTTATCTCAAGTTTTTTAGCATTTTTGGTTTTAGGGTCCATTCTCAGTTTCTTATACTTTTCTAAGCTTTATCCATTTGTGTAAGCTTTTTTTCTGCCAAGTATCTGATTCTGTCTTTATACTTTTTAAAAATGTCAGGAATGGTTGGATCATTTCTCAGCCTAATATAAAGAAATAAAATTCTGCTAATTAATCCTTTATCTTTGTGAGCTTTTTTCACTGAAAAGCTTTTAGAGACTTCAGTTTAAATAGAAGAATATTAATTTTATTTAAATTTTTTATACTTCATGCAAATAATAAGAGTATTAAAAGTCTATACAAATTTGACTAAATTAGAAGACAGAAACACAGAAGAGCTATCTTCCAGCCGGTATAAAGGAGGGAGGAAAAAAGATAGATATGAAAAGACTAACATATAACTGAAAGTAGGTTTCTTCTAGATGGTGCTATTGCTTTGCTCTTGTGGGGAAAAAAATCTTTTTAGAAGAAAATTGATTGTGACAAATTAATTAAGGTCTATATTATTGTTTTAAAAATGAGAGACATTATTAGGATATAAAATAATCTTGCACTTAGCATACCTAACTTCTAAGTATATGTTATATTTATGTTTTCAAGTACTTTTTAAGATAATTTTCAATTTCATACATATTGTCATAACTAAATTACACTGCAGCAATTAGTACTATCATTTGATTTTATCTTTAAAATTTATATAAAAATGAGGCTTTGACTACAGAAAGCTGTATTTTTTTTCCACTGGCAGCGTTAAAAGGCCTGAAAGACTCATAAAAACTTCTGGGATTTGCATGTACATACTACTGATCAGATGACCTGCACAGCAGTCAGAATTGACAGAGGTCTAATAGGAAAAGATCTATATTACAGAAATGTTCTTTATAGACGTATTTACATTTCTTAAAACTTACAACATACTGCTCAATTCCTAAAAGTCAAAATGTGTTTCCCTTCTGTTCAGATGCCTAATTTCTTTATGTGGATTTAAGAATAAAGGCTTCAATGAAAATAAATTGACGGATTCAGTAGTTTAAGTGTTCAGAAAAGCTGTAGTTCAAAATCACTTACCTGGCAAAAGTCCCAGGAAGACAGCATTGGTGTCATCTATTCAAAACATTATATGGCTCCTTTACTGCATCTCAAAGCTTTTATTGTATTTATTTTCAAATCTTCATAGAATCATAGGAAAATAAAGATGAAAGGGCCTTTAAGAGGTCACTGAGTTCTCTGGCACAAGGCAAGATGAACTATATATTTGTCATTCCTGATACATGTTTTTGTAGCCAGTCCTTAAATTCCCTAGTGAAGGAGATAACAAAGTCTCAGTGGGCAATTTCTTCCCATGCTTCACTAACCCTATTATTGCTAATATTCAACCTGATTCTTTCTGGATGCAAATCCACCATATACTGACAAAATGACACGAGACTCCAGGCTTACATTGCTCTGGGTGCAGTTCAAGCTTACTTCTCCACTAAGGGAACTGGATTTTGCACTTTGTGATTAGTCTAGTGTTTGGCTCTGAGATCACAAAAGAAGAGTACGGAAAGAAAGATATCCCAAGCCATAAAGTGCAGGTTTAACGCTCAGGGTTCCTCCCTCTAAATTACCTGCAGAGGAACAGTTTACAGAGCTATTGCTTCTGCAAGCTTCTATATGGGATACTTTAATGGGATCCCATGCTCTGTATGGGATTTCTCAGTGGTCTATGAAAGGCATTTTAGTTTTAGTTAGTTACACTGCCTATGCTCTTTGTGAGGTGAGATATTACAGGTGATACCATTTCTGAGATGATTTAAAAGTTAATTAAAGAATATTCTGAGAGTTATAGAATGCTGATTTTTTTTTGCATTATATCTGATTCAAAATGTGTACTGCTCTTAATTGATCTTTCAAATGCACTTTAAAAAGGGGACCTAAATTCATCACTAAGTTGTCTTTACCCTTGTAATATAATTTATTTCAATTTTAAAATCCCATTGGACAGGTTTAATTTTCACAGTAGGTCTGAATGAAATCATCATATCACTCATTTCATTTAATGAAATGCTGCATTTCCCAAAATAATCCACTACAAGTCACATTCACATTCTAAGTTACAAGATGAAAATTTTAATAGGATTAATATTGGATTTCATACTACTTTCAAAACCAGAAATACATTATGTAGAGGAAAAGGGAATATGTTCATTTAGTTTCCATTGCTTCATAGTTCAATGAAAACCTGACAAATCAGATATATACGGCAGATGCAGACAATAATAGAATATGTGAGAACACTAAAGTTTTATTAGAAAAAGAAGAAGATGAATTCTATTTATTGGTTTTCCTTACAAAGGAGGTGAGGATTTTTCCTCTCTGGAACTATTCTTTACAGGTGAGATCAAAGTACTGCTTAAACTGGAGTTGGTGTTAGGAGAATAAATGGTGACAGTAGCAATTCCAGCTTGCGAAAGAAATCTGGATAATGATCTGGATAACTATAGATCAGCCTGAGATCCACAGTGGACAAAATGGTAGAAACAAGAGGTGACCTGAGGATAAATACTGGTGTTACAATGAATAAACATAGCTTTTGTAGAGAAAAGCCTTGTCTGATATATTCACAAGATGTGTCAGATATCAATAATTTAATTGCTTCAAGACAGCAATGAACTTGTGAGAAAATAAAGACAATTTGGTTAATATTCTTGGCTTTTCAGTATATTCTGAACAAAAGGTTCTAAATAAACCAAGATGTCAGAAACACAAGGGAAGATTTGACCATGGTAAGAAGGTAAACATGGGAATTAATGGCCAGTTTTCACAACTGCAGGGACTTCTTAGAGGGGCCTTTTTGGTTTGTCTCTGTTGTCAACTATGTTCACAAATCAATCTGAAAATTATAGGAGCAATGATGTGATATAGGTCTCTGAGAATACAAAATTAGGCAGAAGGGGCAAAGCTGAATGTGAAGTATTACAAACGGACCTTATAATATTTGAATGAAGCATCCAAAAAATGGAAGATAAAGTGGCAAATTAACTCAAATGAAATTATATAAGGTAATTAATTTTTTAACACAGTGACATACTTGCAATAAAAGATTCTGCTTTATTCTCATGAATGAAACAGCTCCTGAGATTTTTGCAGCAGTTATTTGAAAATGTCGTATAGAGTTTTCAGCAGTCAAAAAGGCAAAAGGCATGTTAGTCATGCTTAGGAATAGAAAAAAGGACAAGTAGGGACTTGATTAGAATGCACATTCTTGCACACTGCCTGCAGTCCTGTTAATCTCACTTCAAAAAAACTTTTAAAAAAATGGATGAAAACACAGAAGTGTGTTGAGAGAAATGGAGTACCTTCTATAGGTTTGGAGAGAGACTACTGACAGAAGATGGGAGGCCCACAGACATGAAGCGGTTGAATTGGGAAATCTAGAGTATGACTCCTATTTCTTTTTTTTTATTATTTAAGAATGTGCTCTGATGATTGTGAGGGACAAAAAATTCTCACCTGGACCTGGTCATGTCAGATATCACTGGCCAAGCACTGGTATGTGCTGGACTTCCACTGGGTGATCCTGGCTCTTTCAAAGATGGCTGTTTCTCTTTTAGTCAAACTAACTCATACGCAAGAACTGAAAGATTCTTTTTCCCTGTGTTCTCTCAAGCATCTCACAAGGACTTGAAGATACTCAGATTCTTAAGCTCCGAGGGAATCTTGAAAAGCAATCTCCTACCTTGGTGATCACAGAGCTCTTGCAATATTCAAGGCTCCCTGAGATGCTCAGAAGTCTCAAGGGCTCTTAGTCTTCCTTGAATAAGCTTAAGAGTCTGGAATTTCCAGGTTCTTCCCACTCCAGGGTGAGCAGGTAGGTTTTCCCTTGCCCAAATACCCTTCCTGGGATTTGTGGAGTCCCTGTTTTAACGCTGAGTATCCACAGAGTCTGGAAATCCTGGCTTCCATACTAACTGTCTGTACACCAGTACCATCCCACAGCCCGTGCTTATTCTACAATTTGAATAAACGTTTGTAGTGGGATTCACAGCTTTAGTGCTTGAAACAGACATTTTGTTATTTGACCTGATTTATTTACATTCCCAGAGGCAAAACATCAGTTTAAGTTTAATCAATATAGAGATTGAACTGTTAATTCAACAACCCAGGTGTGCTACTTATGGCTTTGAAGAGCAAAGAAACCTTAGCCAACCAAACAAAACCCAAAAAATCCAAGAGACCAACACTCATTTCACAGAACTTTACAGAAAAGATAGCAACTTGGTTATAATAAAACCTGTGCCTTGAGTCAAATCTTTTCTCTCTTTCATAATCCTAAATAAAATAGAGCTTGCTTATTTTTTGTCATTTTTGGTCATAATGTCACATTAAATAGCAATATTTAAATAAGAAAGAATGAAATTCACTTGCTTTGTATGACTCAATGTGCAAAAGGAAAGAAATGCAAATCATTCATAAGTTTTGCTATTCCTTATTCCTCAGTATACTCTGCATTTACATGTGTTTTGAGTGCATTGAATGAATGATATTCCCAAAATCTCACTATAATTACAACATAAAATCCAATACTCTTAGCTATACATCAGGAAAAAAAAAGAGCTGTTTAAATTCTTGGTTTTAGTCAATCTCTCATCCTTAATTACAGTCAGAATTTCCTTTATTTTCTTGATTTAAGATCAACCCATAATGATGTTCATATTCTCCCGCGTGTTTAATTACAGACTTACTGGATTCTTCTTTTAAACAACTTTAGGTTTGGAAACTGCAGTTCAGATGGGAGCAAATGTTCTAATTTTTTATGACTGACTAAACGAAGAGAGAACATAATGGAAACAAACAAACAAACAAAAAAAAAGCATCATGAGGATGCCAGCTCATAAGTTTATTTTATTATGTGCCCTGTAGATGTCATAGATGAAAGGGAATGTTTGCTCCATGATGAACCTGACATTTTTAAGAACTGCATTAATAAGGTTTGGCCATATTCCACAAAAAGCTGAAGTCTTTCTGGAGCATCTGTCACAACTTTGCTTTTATCCTCCTACAGCACAAAAGGAAGTCCCTCCTCTCTTGAAAATCGAACGTACCCATAGCATATGTCCTTCTCAAAGTATAATATGGATGTGGACAATCTGATTTGAATGGCTGAGCCTGAAGATCCATCTTACTTTCACAGGTAAAATAAACCTATTTTAAAAAGAATTTATGCCTCTGCGGGGTAGTTGTGTGTCATCAATTACAGGAGTACAGCGAGATTTTTTAAAATTTATTAAACTGTGATTTTTTTTTAACTTGAGCAATAGTTGTGGTTAGATAAATAATGAATGGTGCAAAATATGACGGGACACTTTATAGAAAATAATTTTGACGGGATTACACTGGGTGAAATTCCGAGCAGCTCTTAATGAACAGCCAACTCACAGCATTGGAAACTATGAAGAAATTATCTTCTGCATTAATGCAGCATTAAGCTGTTTCAAAGACACCATAAGACGAAAGTTTGAATGACGATGGACATTCATTTACCACACATGCACATTAAATACATAGAAGTACAAGACAGGTTTAAGCTTTAAAGTTGCAGAACCCTGACACACCTTATAAAGATACAAAATGCACCTCTATCTATACACATGAGAATAAACAGAGGTAAATAGCAGAATACACACTTACCAAAATACAGCCAAGATCAATTCACTCCATGAAGAAAATAATGTATTACACAAAGATTTGATGATGCCCAAAGCACTTTGCCTATAGTAAGGTTTCAGTATCACACTCTTTTCCTCATGGGTTCCCTTAAAAATGGTACAGGGTGGGGAAAATGGAGAGGGACATTCTGACCATAAGAAAGTGTAGATGATGACTTTATGCTACTAAAACCTGTTCTTCTGACCCTGAAGTAGTGAAAGGTGACTAATTAGTCTTCTCTGCTTTGACACCTACAGATGACTGTCCTTGGGGCAAGCAATATGTGGCAATTTATCTCTGCAATCTTTAATAGCTTGAAAAAATGAGATTATAAGATATATTTAGGGTTTTGACTAGTGTTCATGTGGTCACAAGGGGGTCTTACATTGTCAAATAAATTAACATAACATTAGTGTTTCAAAATCAGCAGGGTTTTCCATAATGTAAAAATACTCTGTACAGAAAATGTCTTTCTCTCTGCAAAATACCCTTGAACAGATATTCTACTATTTCCAGAGGATAGTCATAGCAAAAAGAGAATATACTTCTTTCAGAAGGTAATGAAAAGTCAGACAAGATTTCATTTAGCATTTGCACCTGCATACAGTCATTTTGGAGTTTTTTACACGGTGTCAAATGCTGGTGGTGTCAAGAATAATAAGATAGTTCCGAATATGTCGAAAAAGGTCATGCAGGAAAACAGACATTCCTAATGATATAGTCATGTGTTGGGGGATATGAAAGCTTTGATAGTGATTTATTTTTGAGAGATTCACTATAAAAGCTGTTCAAGTACCAGTTCATGGGTAAATGTCACTTAGAATGTTGATAAAGGCAGCCTAGTAATGGTGACATGAATGATAAAGTGATATTAATAGCAGGTCCTTGGCCCTTTTCTTGTTGCAAGCTGAAAATAAACCACCACTCAAGTTTCTGGTGTCTTATGAACTACCAAGTGACTGCTGTAATCCTCTGTAAAGCTGATATAGATCCTTGCCTTAAGCTACAAGATCTGTAAATAGAACAGCAGAAGATAATAATCTGATTCTTATTACAATTTTATTTTTTTGATTCAAAATAAAATAGGAAAGTTTGTTCACTTTATGTGCACGCTTTTAAGTGTGAAGATTAGGGTATTCACTTGCATGATATGATTCAAAACAGTTTTTTGTCTCCACTGGAAAAATCTCACTCAAAACATCTTATATCTGCAGGTCATGACCTTGAGCAATCAGCCTGTGATAATGTTTTCACCAACACAGGGAAACAATGCAATACAACAAAAATGTTCTGACATAAGATGAGGTCACAGTTACTTCTTTCTGAGCACATTTTTGTCTCAGTCTCCACTCTGATCTATTTTTATCAAAACACTTTCAGAAGACCTCTAAAAGTTACAGCCAGACCTTTTTTTCTTTCAAATGTATTAAAGAAAGAGTTCTTTGTCATATTGTTTAATAGTCCAGAGAGAAACAAGTCTGATCATATTTACTGTCAGCAGGGTGTTATACTTCCATTCATTTCCATTTTAGATAATTAGTACACTGAATTGCCAAAGTACATAAATGAAATTTGTTAGGATCCAAGAAACAGCTACATAATCTACTCATATTCTTAAAATATTTTCTGAAACATTTGTGATCATATGTGCTTATGACTAGGAAAGTGTCTTAAATGTGCAAATGATAGCACAGCAAATTTGAACTCAAAGTTTCCTGCCAGAGCTCAAGCTGCCAGGCAATATCAACACACGCACCCTGCATTACTCCATGCACCATATTCACTCATATATTAATTATTACCCAGGCATGCTGTTCTGTTTTGAAACACTTTGAGAAATAACAGGTGGATGTATTGAGAGTTATCTTCTCTGATCTTCCAAAACAGCTCCACTGCTTTCACAGATCCGTGAGGAATCACAGACTATTTGGTAGAATCTCTGTACATTTAAGCTAATAACTAAGGAGACCATTCTGTGTTTACCAGCTGGGTAATTAAACTCTCAAGGAAAAATCAGTATTAATTCAAGGCAGATGTAGATGATTATCCAACTAAAGAAACACATCCATAGAAGTTGTTTAGCATTTTATGGCAGTTTTTCTAGTTTCAGAAGGATACAAGGTTGTGCAGGTATCCATGTTAAGGCTCTAATATATATTACTGAGCCATCTTACCTTCTCTGTTCCATGACAGAAGACGAATGAATGAGGATTATGTCCAAGACAATCTCCAGCAATTTTTCAGTGACAAAGTGGATTTCTGAACTTACCAACAGGTCTTGACATCACAGGTAAAAACATGTGAATAAAGGAAGTGCTTACGTGAACAAAAAATATACAAAAAATGCACTAAAAAAAAGCATTTCTTTACCTTATTCTAATTTTTGCATCTTACAGATTTTAGGCATAGAAACCTTTTCTTCAAAATTCCAAATATATTTATGACCTTACTATCTCCCAATTAGGGATATCCAAATTATCCCTGTATGGTTTTAGAAAAGGAGAACTAGAATCGTCCCAACAAATGCATGTAAATTAGCCACCTGAAAAATGTCTCATAAGCCATCAAATATTATAGAAAGAATAAACCTTATGTTAAGGTTTTCCAGAGAGCATGCTTAAATAGAAAAGCCAGACAAATCAATTCCTTATATTGTAGGCAGACAGGAATTTCTTGATAGCAAAGAGGAGTGAGAAAAATTGTCTCAGTGCTATGAGACACAGATTTCTAATATCCAGACAAATCATCTGCCATGAACATTCAAAGTTCAATTACCCAAATATACATTGGATTTATTGCTTAGTTTCACTACAATTTCTATGCATTTTGTTTTAGCAGATTTTCATTCAGTAAGAATTCAGTATCCTATTTGCAGGTGCATTGCAGTAATTGCAAAAATTAGTTCATTATATTGTACAAGGTGAGGTGAAACACAACAGAACTCCTTTTAACATTTGCTGTTCATGAGCTACTGTATGGTAGTTTTGCCATCTAAAAATACTCCTCTTTCCATGACTAATGTCGTGGCTCAGTTCTTCCTGACAGTAAGTGAGGAGTTTGTCTCAAGAAATCTGCATCTTCTGTGGTCTAGATTATTAGGCTTATTTCAGTGTGAAGGGGTAGCCTTTGGCTGCAAAGATCTCACCACTTCTTTTCATAATCTGATTTCAGGAAAGGGGTTTATCAAACCAATAAAATATAAGTCTAACGAAGTCATATTTTGGAAAGCAGTCGTTCAGTTGTTGATCTTATTTCTCTTCAGGTCTTTGGCAAGGAGCGTAAAATTACGGTGACCTTTCACTACCTTGAGTCTTACAGGCAAATCAAACTGAAATTTAAATATCTCTGGTTTGTATTTACAAAAAGAGTATTTCTTTATATTTATTTTTTTCACAATAATACTTTGATCGTTTCCTTGTTAGATGGTGACACATGCCATTTTTGGTAGCACAATCACATGATACACAGTATAACTTCTCCATTATATCAGACAGTAAAGTGTTCTTTTTTAAATACATGCTTTTTCTTCTTTTATATTTTTCTGTTCCAAGCTGAGCTGTATTAACATTTTGCTAGAGCTGCAGCAAGTATATGGGATATGAGAGATTTGCCTTTTTTTTCAATCAGATGCAAAAGAAAGCTGGAACATTTACAATAAGGAAAAATAAATATCAAAAAATGAGAAGAAAAGTGTGCTTTAAAATACGGCCATGATCTTTTTTAAGATTGCTAAGATATTAACAATTAATGGGTTCTTCTTGGTTTATTCCCTCAGGTTGCTGTTACCACTTTTCTAGAATACTAAAATTATTCAGCCTTTGCAATCTTTCCTTGATAATTTGAACACGAAATTTCTTAATCACAGACAATTACTACTGGGTTACACAGCAGATGGCTAGGAGCTCCTCTGTCTACAGAAAGGACGGCAGTAGACATATATTATGACAAATGAAATCATAAATACACATAGCTTTATTAAAACCTTGATTATACTGGAATAATAGGAAAAATATTTTTTTCTACTTACCTTTCCAATCAACTATTATACAATATATTTTAATGGTAAATTGTTTAACTTGCCATACAAACAATAGTCTTTCATAGTCGATGATAAATTTGTAAGTATTCCTTCAATCTAAGATTTCTGTTTACTATCTATTTATATAAGTATGCTTTTAGACACAGGTAGATACAGACATCTGCCAAGAGGAATTATTATTTAACTGCAAGTGATTTTCTTTCTCTGACATTGTCTCTCCATGTGCAAACTCTAGGCCAACTTCTTCTAAATTGCTGTACTTGCAAGTGTAGAGTAGTAAGGAACAAAAGCACTTGGAATAGATAAAGGTGTTCTGAACTGAAATGGGAACTCTTGCTTCAGTGAGAGCTGAAAAGAATATGACAGAATGGCTTTAAGGATACTCTTTGCTCCTGTTATCTACATGTTTCAGATGAAACTGAAATCATGGAGAAGATGAAAAGAGATGTTAGTCATTTACACTTCAAAAGGTTTTCACAATGACTAAATTGTCTCTTCCAAGTGTTAGTGTCACACATAAGGATTGTGCATGATTCAAAATAATGCTTTTTGCAAAATACGTATAAAAGCTGGTCCTTGCTTTCTTCTCAGGGGCACTCTGGTAGGAGCTGGGTATTAGTCATTGAAGAGAGGGAAGCAGAATGGACTCCTCATTTGTTAGAAAAAATATTTATTTTTTGAGGCTTTAAATATTGTATTTGTACCAAAAATGGCATCACTTCTGATTCAAACCTCTTGGTATATACTAGCTAAAACAAAAAGTTCTATTTCTACAAGAGCAAGTAACAAAATAGTTATCTGCAAGGATTGTCCTTGCTTTGCTATTCAAGAGTAACAATAGATCTGAGTGAAAATAACAAGATTCATGTTTTTTTTCATTATATAGTTAGAGAAATATGTGCAATGATCCCATTCCTTAAAATACTTAATGGCCATTTGTCGTGGTTTGACCCTGGCCAAACACCAGGCACCCACAACAACCACTCACTCACTCTCCCCTGCCACAGCTGGGCAGAGGAGAGGAAAAAATTTAAATGAAGGGGTCATGGGTTGAGATAAGGACCAGGAGAAAACACTCCAAGGGCAAAACAGGCTCAACTTAGAGTTACAAAGTGAATTTATTACTAAGAGTGTCAGAGGAGGATAATGAGAAGTAAAATAAGGCCTTAAAGAAAACTGGTTTTTACCCCCAACCCCTCCCTCTTTCCCACCAACAGCGCAGGGAACAGGGCGTGGGGGATTTGGTCAGTTCGTCACCAAGATCTTCTTCCATTGCTCGGGGAGAGGAGTCCTTCCCCTGCTGCACCGTGGGGTCGCTCCCACGGGAGACAGTTCTCTGTGAATTTCTCCTGTGTGGGTCCAATCTTATGAGCAGCAGTCATCCCAAAACTGCTGCAGTATGGGTCCCTCCTACGACAGTCTTCCCAAAACTGCCCCGGTGTGGGGTCACTCGTCCACAGGGTTCAGTCCTCCAAGGCCAGGCTGCTCCAGCCTGGGAGCAGGGCCCTCTCTCTCCACTGAGTGAGTGGGGTCTTCCCCCTGGACCACAGCCTCCTCCAGGCATCCACCCGCTCTGGTGTGGGCACCTCCCCACAGCTGTGGGTGGATCTCTGCATCCCCCATGGACCCCATGGGCTGCAGGGGCACAGCTGCTCCACCATGGTCCTCACCATGGCCTGCAGAGGAAACTTGGCTCTGGCACCTGGAGCACCTCCTGCCCTCCTTCTCCACTCATCTTGGTGTCGCCATGTTTTTCCCCTCACATGTTCTTATCTCCTCCTCCTTCTCTGGCTAGAAAAAAACCTGTGTCTTCCTCTGTTTTTGCTTTCTTCTTAAATATGTTATCACACAGGCATAACCAACATCTCTAATTAGTCCAGGCTTGGCCTGCAGCATGTCCATCATCTTCAGAGCCATCAGCGATGGCTCTGCTGGACATGGTGGAAGCTTCCAGCAGCTTCTCACAGAGGCCACCTCTGTGGCCCCCCGCTACCTAAAACCAGGCCAAGCAAAACCAGCACACCATTCAAACTCAATGAAAACAGGAAGAAGTTTTTTCATTCATTCTGTATAGATTAATATCCTAAATGCAATCTTTCATTACATATATAGTAGATTTCATCAAAGCCATAAGGTTTTCAGCTTTCTCTATGATCATTAGATTGAACCTGAAAAACCCTCAATGACATTAAATGTGGTAGCATCAAACTATGGTCAAATTTTGTCAGATAGAAACATGACACATTTCAGAAATACTAGCTTGTAAGGATCCTTTTGGCATTAAAAGTTGGTACTTTAGTAATTCTGGAACATCTGCAGCCATGGGAAGATTTTAAAGAAATAAATTTTGGATTTTGGCATCAAAAATGGCATTTATCAGTGACAAATCTTTGTCTCAGTAATCTTATCTCTGTCTTATTTTAAGACATCAAAAAACTGTTCAAGATAAATAAATTCTAGCACTCTTATTTAGGGTGCTGTGATCTTTGAAAATATGTTTACATACTCATTTGAATAGATTTCACCATCTGTTCAGATATGAGTGGCTCCTAAATGATGATCTGCATAATGGTACTTAAAGTTTCCTTCACATGTTGGAAGTTTTCATTGCCAACCCATCTTTGACTGCTGCCCTACAAAGCGGTAGAATCACTCACTGAGAAGGGCAAGAAGGATTTTTATTTTAAAACTGCTTTTGTAAAGGTCTTTAAAAGCTATGGAAAACCTGAATATGTAATGCAGTTAGTCTAACTCTTATTATATTAGATTCATTTGCATGAAGTGAAATACAAAAACCAGCTCAAATTAAGTATATATATTCCATAATTTGAAATAAAATATTCATGATTGCACAGCTACATGAACTATCAAAAACATCAAAAGATGTTTATGCAGGCTATATAAGAGTAGAAAAGATATTTAGAGATCCTGAAATTGTTTCTCTTGATGGAGATAGCGATCTAGGACATTCTGCATGGCTTTATCAACCAATAGCCACAGTAAATTACTGATGCTATAAAAATATTTTAGTTTTATCAAGTAGTGACATGCAAGCATTGAGACACGGTGCCAACACTTTACTCGAATAATCTGTGACTAGTGGGTCAAAATGTAATTTCTCCCAAATTTTCAAAATTTAATTTTCATAATGCTGCATCTTTCAATTGGAAAATGTCAGTTTTAGGTGATTTAATTTAAGGATGAGGGTTAAGCTAATTCTGGATGTGATTTCCACTTCTGAGATTTTGAACTATGCTGAAACCCACTTAGTTTCATGCTTCTTTTCTCTCCTACTTTACCTATGCCTTGCTCTCATTTCTTTACCAGATATTGTTAGCAGTGCTATAATTTTAAACTTTTTGATCCATGAGAAAATATTCTGGTCTTTGGTAATGAGTAGGCAAGGCTGGCATATATTTGACATTGGAAATATTTAGCTAAATAGTGCCCTAATGTAGTAAATGGATTGGTTTGAAGAGTCTGCATTTTGAAGTGGTTGTGTGGAGTGCAACAAAAAAACCAAAGAGGAAAATTTGTCAGACAGAAGCAAGAATTAGTTCAAAACTTCATTAAAACATTAGACAGAATGAGATATCATTGTCTCTAGAATAAGAAGCCTTGTCTATTCCTCAGCCGAGCAACTCACTTCTGTTTTGTGTGTCACAGAACCAGATGTAGGAACTGCTCTGCCTTTATTTTTTAAAGTTTTTCTTCTTGATTTATTTCACCAGTTAACTACCAACTCCTGGTGACGTTGGTTTCATTTAGGGAGGGACTGCCAAGGTCTAAGTGAAACTCAAAACTGAAAAAAAATCAGTTTAATTTAAAATGTATTTAACTGAAAACTGACTTGATTTCTGCATTGAAATGAATGAATGTCTCTCTCTTAATAGATCAGGTTTTCCCAGCAGATATCACTTTTGGAAGTAAATGTCTCAAACATGGTGAGGCCTTTATTACTTGTTTCTGAAACATTTCTGTGCCACTTTGGAAATATGCTAGCATGTTAGCAGCCAGGAATTTTTTCTTTCTGGATGAAGACTATAATAAAATGGTCAATAGCTTATTAAACTGCTGGATGACAGAAGGAGAATAGCCTCAGGCATACAAGGGTGCAGAGGAATAACTGGAAATGTTATTTACAGAATACACCTTTTGGCTTCCTAAAGGTCTTTAAGATGAAAAATCTTGATAAGTTTGTTGTCTGAGTCCAACCAAACAAGAATTTTAGGAGCCTGTTACTGTATTGGACATAACCATCACGATTTTGTTAGTGGCACTTTTAAATAATAAATAAATTTAGTTGGAGGGGTTTCTCCCTGAAATCTCTGACAAAACTCTTTCCATTTTAGTCATCCGTATGTATGTATCTGCTTGTCTGATGTAACTAATGAGATTTCTCTCTTCATTATATTTGATCAAATCCCTTGATAACCACTGGCTAAACAATGTGGCAAGTAGCTAAGCCACCTTCTTCTGTGTGCATACCTGTGTGCTGCAGTTCCAGAAATCTTACTGAATCAGTGGAGATGAAGTGGTGGTAGGGGTTATTTAGCTCAGTCACTACAACGTGACAGAGACCGGTGATCCACACTTCTTTCTTTTGTTCTCCTTTAATTGCAGTTTAATTTGCTCAAAAGCTCTTCAGCTGAACTATGGAAATCAAGGTCATATCTGCAGTTGTATTTGTCTCATAGAACAAAACTGTCAGCATTGAGCTTCCTGCATGAACAAACACCAACTGGCTAATTTCTGCTTGTGTTCAAAGCACAAGTTAAATACTTTGTACTTCTCTGATCTTATCTCAGAGATAATTTCTCTAATTATCAAATACAATCCTTTATGAAAATTTCAGCTGTGACAATACAGCATGACACATTATCTTTTCATTTGCTCCCTTAGCAACAAGCACGTTGCATTGTTCCTTTATTAAGGTATTGTTCTGTTAATCCTGAATCTTGTGAGGTAGTAAACCATCTCTTTTTTTCCTGAGGAACTCACTGGAGATTGGTAGCAAGTATCACACCACAAAGCAGACTACATGCTCATAACATTATAAATAACTTTAGCCCATTTCTTCCTGTTTGTAATGTAGTATTTCATTATACATTACATTATATTCCAATTTGATGTAGGTTTCTGGTCTGGATCCTGAGAACTCCTCATCTAACAGTTTAAATTGTGCTAAACTCTATCAAAAATAGGCACAAGGTTTTAGTTTTCTGTACTCTCTATTTGCCATGTGAGAGATGGAAAGAAAATTCAAGAGAAAAATAAGTTAATAATTCTACTAGTTCACAAATTTCAGTACCATAGAAATCAGCACAAGAAGTTACATTCGCACCCAGAACTGTAAGGGTGAAAGACATTGAAATTCAGAAAGCCCTGGATATAGATTTCGAGTTCAGCACACTGTAAATATAAAGGTGCCTGTATCTGTGCTCAGTCAGATTAAAAAAACCCACAAAACCAACACAACACAACCCAGAAACCACAAAACCCCCACCAAAACCCAAAACCAATGCTCCCCCAAAATCCCAATTACTGTAAATTATAGACAGGATGTTGTAACAATGATTTCATACATGTTTATTTCTGAAAATGAGTAGAAATAATCAGGCATACACAGACAAAGTTTACACAGTGTTGTCAGTGAGCATGAATCTTTGAGATAACTTTTGCATATTCAAGAACCAAAATATTCTTTAAAATCTACATTAACATAGGTTTTCATTTTCAGTTCTGTACAACTTCCTCAGTGATTTCTGTAGTTAACATAAACCTGAAGGCAGATGTGTGGTTTCAAAGGTTAGCAGTGTACACCCTCTGGATTTCCCACATAAATATTTTTAAGAAATCAGTTCAATGAATCAATAACAAGAGATGCAAGGTGCTACTAGACTATTATTTTTGAATGCTAGTGTTCAAAGGGCATCAAAGAAAACTACAAGAATGAGAGTTTCTTCCTCGGGACTGGAAGAGAAAATAAATCTTGACACTCAGCTTGATAAGATTATGAATGAACTAGGAATTAGGAGCACAAACACTTCTGGAATTCTTAAAAAATCTAAAATAACTGTTTTGTCCCATTCACTTTATTCAGGTAATTTGCTTGAAATAATCAGACCTGAAGAAAAATTAGGACGACACTTTAAATAAAAATCTCATATGTAATAGAGTGCAAGAACGCACATCATACTTGGCATTAAATAAAAAAAAACAAGAATCATTCTGAGTCCATAACACTTTTCATTCATTACTAGGAATCCCTTCATGTTTTGGTGTGCTGTATCTGCTCAGCTTGCTTTCTTCAGCAGTCTTTCTAGCACTTGAAGTTCTTTTCATATTTACAATGACTTTGAGGATTTTATCTGTGTCTAGAAGTATGAACAGGCTGGAAAGAATGAGGTATATCAACTTACGCCCATCAGGTCCTTCAGGTAAACCAGTAAGGAAACTGTTTTGTAAAATCTCTCCAAATATAACTACCTATTACTATATCTAGGAACAGAGCATTTCCTTTCAGTACTCCCTTTAAAGCCTTTATAAAAATTCAGAAACATTGATCTACAGTTAAGGACTCTACAGAGACCATTTGAGAGAAAGAGCATCCTGGGTACCTGTTCAGGCACACAGTGATTCCAATTTTAGCAGCAAATGAATCTCATGACAGACAGCTGTGTTTAAAAGGTTTAAGGAAGGACAGCTTTCTTCTTTGTTGTTACTTTTCTTTCTTTTTTTTTTTTATTTTATGTTAAATAAAGGAATTTGGACTTTGTTCTAAACAAAGTTTTCAGAGAAAAGGCTCGGCACATTCTTACGGTAAGACATCAAATCTCTGATTTTTATGTCCCTTTAGGATATATTCCTGTCTAAAGGATTCACTCTAAGTTACTACTTTGTCCTGCTACAGGTAACTGTGCCCTTTGGTAACTGAAAAATGAAAAGAAATGTTATTGAATTTTATACCATATTGCCTAGAAAAGGGTATGAACAATTGATGATGAAGAACCTGAGTTCTAGTTGGCATTTTTAAATTAAAAGAGAAGCAAAAGTGGGAAACTTCAGTTAGTTCTGCCCATCCCATATGCACAATGCTACATATGTATATTGCTGTACTTTGAACAAGATTGTGTTCCTTATAAATTGAATATGGGGGGGGGATTTAAAGACTACGTGTAAATACTTTGTTAATTTTTAATTTTATTTCTGACTAAGACTGGAAAGTGAAAGAATCAGAAAAATATTAAGAAGACTCATGCTACAGTGAAGCAAAGTCACTGCTGCAAAATCACAAAGAATGAAAGCTTTTCTACCGTCACTTATCATGCTTTATACTTTGAAAGGACTTGGGCACATGACCAAATTTCTCCAGGAATAACAATGTACATCAGCTGATCTCTGCTAAAATTAACATCCTTCACCCTGTCACGCTCAACAAAGCTAGCAAAGCTGAACAAAACATATCTAAATGTTTCCACAACTCATGTGATTTAGATAATGGTTTTATTTCCCAAATAAATTCCCAAATAAACTAGTTATATACTCATATTATAGAAAATTCAGACTCAGGAAGGAATACCCATTCTAACTGGCAGAAGATTTTTTTTGAATGCCAGAAATGGGAGCTATTTCCACTTTAACAGCTACTGTCTATTATCTTGGAAAAATCCTAATTCTCCACAGAGATTATTGCAATATTATCCCAGCTATGAGAAGGTAAATACTAAGGAAAAAACAAAGCTGACAGACTGACAAAAGAAATTAAGTAGTTTAAGAAGTACTGTTGCTACCCATTGCAAATAGGCAGTGATGCACTCTCACACTTCTGCTCATTCCTCTAACTCTAGCACGATCTACTCATTCCAGGTGGGAAGGAAATCAGTCAATTATTTGTTGAAAGCATGCACTCCTACAAACTTATGTCTTTGGTTTCAAAGTTAAGCAAGCGAGCTCAGTGCCAGCCTGTAAATAAATAGAGTTCTAACCTGGAGCTACCTATACCCCAAGGTGAAGGAAGAAGATCCATGTTCTTTGCCCACTTGCAAAGACTTTCCCCTAATAAGGACATTTTCAAAGGACAGACAAACTACAGTGGGGGATCACACAGCCCAAATATCAGGTCCTTTTTGTTGTCTTTAGTTAACATTTCACAAAAAATCTGGTAAATATAACAGAGAAAATATTTGAGTTTTGCTTTGTCTGTGATCTGAAACCTTCCTATAAAAAAGACATTTAGCTGCAAGTTAAATGTTTAAAAAACATCTGAAAAAATGACAGGTTCCTCTTAGATTCACAAGCCCCAGAAACAGAAATTGCTGAAATATGGTTGCTCTGGACTTCTGCTTTCAAATATTTTCCCAAGTGAGCTGGCAAGCAGGGGCTGACAAAGGACTATTTAATGTGGCTGAAAGCAGCTGCAGTGTCTGGACTAGGAGTCTGGACTCCTAAGGTCAGTCATGTCTCAGAGCCTTAGAAAAGAACTTCCCATATTATAGGAAATGCAATCCAGGCATATAGTGAAAGTTTGATGAGAGAAGAGGAGATTTATATGTCATCACTGCTGCATCTTAAATATAACAAGGCATTTCATTCGCTGCTTATAAAAATACACAAAATTGAAAGACACCTACACACTATATAGACAAGATTAATTTAACTAAAATGATGTAGATCCCTGCAATAGCTATTAGTTCAATCTCCTTACCTTCTGCTGTGGTCCTTGTGGTGTGGCTGTGTTATTCACTCAGCAATGATTGCGATGACACATTAATTCAGCTTGTTAAAAAGCCTGCAAATGAAAAATATTTAAAGAAAGCAAGACAAAAGCTAAAACTCAACAGGAGTTGGCAAGTCAGACAGGAAATTATACAGGTCCAGTTACACACTGGAAATATTGAAAGAATAAGATGCACGGGCCATTTTTCTGAAAGAACTGTTTAATTGAATATTTCTGCTGTGTTCCTCTAATCAAAGCCAGCCTGACAGGCCCAGAAAAACAATTGCTTTTCCTATGCAGTATTAATACTCATAAGCAGCTGCTGCATCCCAGATTGCATCATATCTGTCATTACTTGAAGGTTGTGGTTTGGCACTGAAACACATGCAGCATACTAAATGGATCGCAGATACTAACTGACTCTTATACAGTATTGTCGAATACTGTATGAGTAAATTGTGTCAAATAGTTGGAATTATCTAGTATTCTGTCTGTATCTTGTCTTACATAACCTGCATTAGGCTTGTGAGTTCAGAAAGTCACATTGGCAGTTTGCCAATCCTCCAGAATTCATTGGGATTCTAAAGCTCCTAATGATCTTACCCGATATCACTGCCAAATATTTGTAGAAGTGACTTTGGTTTGTTGCTCTTCAAATGAAAAGATAATCAGATGAGAGATTCTCCTAGGCTTTTTAGACTGTGGTAGGTTTTTTTTTTCTTAAAATTAACCACTGAGTACAGCTATCATACTCATTCAAACCATTATTTCTCAAGGAGAACATATTGAAGACACAGAAAAAATTAATTCTGATTCAGAATTTTTGGAAATTGAGGCAATTCTTATCCTTGTTCAACCCACATATCCTCAGCACTACATCGGAGAACAGTGGTTCTCCAGACATTTACATGCAGTGCTAGAGGCAACAAGTCTAAACTACTGCTTCATATCAGCATAAATGTCATTTCCTACTAAATAGTCTGTTCTAACCCCAGTACTGCTTTGGTATGTACTGACAAAAAATCAAGTGACAAATGAAAGACTCCAGTCTGCCATTACTTAATTTGAAGATTAGATTCCAAGATAATTACACACTTCAAATAGAAATTTGATTAAAACTTGACTGATATTCTAATCAAGTTAGAGTTCGGTTTGGTAATTCTTACTTATTGCACCATATTGAAAGGGTCTGGTACATGTAAATGAAGACTGTAATAGTATAGTTGAAATACTTCAAACCCCTGCATATTTGTAGCCACTGGTTTATTTCACTTTTAGGAGATGGCTCATCCTTAAGGAGGTTAAGCTACTCAGTAAGGCTCCAAGAACTTGCAAAGATTTTCTCTAAACTGGCTCATCTACCTCTGTGTGAGGGTGTTTTACATATTTAAATAGTCACATTTAAATATTTCTGTGCTTTTTCAGCTCAGTTTGAGCAGCTGCTTCTCAAATGAGATGTTTAAATCTCTCTGTATTCTACTTGCATAAATAATTGTTCCTCATCTGACATCCACTGCACAGGATGAAGCGAAGTACAAAGGATGTTTGTCTGGGCTGGGATTACAGCACTGGGTTCTCAAAGAAGCAGACTGAGATAAGATGCTAAGGAAAGTATGATCTGATTTGTGTTGTAGTGGTTAATTAGCTAATTTGAACTCACAAGCAAGCTTGGCAAACTAGCTCAGCCACAGAACACAGTGTTCTGATAGCAACCTCACAACTTGGTATATTAATGTTCATTAAGGAGACTTGACTTTTCCTGCTCTCATTAAAGTTCAGGTGTGATTTCCTGCAGTGAATTTGATTGAGTATTCATCCCCTGAAATTATGCCTCTCTTTCCAGTGTCTTTTCCCACAAGTAACTGAAAGGGAATAGTTTGATTACCTAAGCAACTCATGGTACTCAGATGTATTTTACCAAGTATAGGTTAAACACTGAAGGGGCAACAACTGTATGGAAAAATAAAGCAGTCACTACACTTTCAGCAAAGTCTGGACAACATCCAAAGACATAGGCTTGTTTTAGCGAGAAGGGATGTTGGCTGGAATCCTGGTGGCCTGATAAGGAAGAAGAACAAATGCAGAAATCAAATCAGATTCTCTCAGGCACACAGTGAAGAGTATTACTCATAGCACTTTATTAGCATTGACTTTCTAAAGTTTTGCCGTTTATGATATTTCTGGCCCTTAGTTCACTGGAATGTTGGGGTTTTTTGTCAGTCCTTCAGCCCTTTCACTTATATGAGTGAATGAATTCTTATTTACCGATATAAGAAGTTTCTCTCCTCATTCTTTTACTTCAAAGGAGAGAAACAGAATCATCTAAGAGCCCAGGTTGGAGGGGATCTTTAAAGGTCAACTAGTCCAATCTTCCCTGCCATGGCCAGCAGCATCTTCAACTAGATCAGGCTGCCTCAGGGCTGCCTCCAGCCTAACCTTAAATATTTCCAGAGATGCAGCTTTGACCACCTCTGGGCAAATTGTTCCAGTGTTTCACCACCCTCATTGTAAAATACATCTTTAAATCTAATCTAATCTGATCTAATCTGATCTAATCTACCCTCCTTCAGTTTGAAAACAATATGGCTTTTCCTACTGCAACAGACATTACTAAAAAGCTTGTCCCCATCTTTCTTATAAGACCCCTTAAAGTATTTCAACACCTCATTAACGTCTCACTGGAGCCTTTTCTTCTCCAGCTTTAACAGCCTCAACTCTCTCAACCTTTCCTCACAGGAGATGCGTTTTCATTACTGTCATTATTTTTATGGCCCTTCTCTGGAGTCTTTCCAATACATTGAGGTCCACAGACCTGTACACAATACTCCAAGTGGAGCTCCATGAGAGTAGAGTGCAGGGGCAAAATAACCTCTTTTGGCCTCCTGCCACACTTCTCTTGTTGCAGCCCTTCTGGGCTGTAAGTGCACATTGCCAGCTCATGCCCAGACTCTCATCTACCAGCACTCTCAAATCCTTCTTGACAGTGTGCCCTCCATCCCTTCATCCTCCAGCCTGTGTTGACACCAAGGGTTGCACTGACCCAGGTGCAACACTTGCACTTGGATTTGTTTAACCTCATGAGGTTCACACGGAACTACTTGAGCTTGTCCTCAGGATGTCATTGCATTTCTCAGGCATGTCAATACCACCACTCACTTGGTGTCACCCGCAACCTTGCTGGGGGTTCATTCAGTCCCTCTGTTTATGACATTGATGAAGACATTCAACAGTATTGGACCCAATATAAACCCATGAGGGATATCCCTCCACACTGATCTTCATCTGGACATTGAGACACTGACCTCCTGGATGTGGCCATCCAACCAATCCCTCATCCATATATTTCCTCCCTCTACAAAACATCCTTTTCATTTTGCAGATTTGTTACCTGTCACTCTGAATGGTCAGTCCTTCATTTACATACTCATATTTTCAAATTTCTTTAACTGTTTTGAATCTTATACACTTTTCAAGGATTGTGTTAATTTGGGATAATGGGTGGTTTATATGTTTGTACAGAATTCACTAAATGTGTTTAACATTCTGTATTATTTTCCTTTAATAAATAATTATTCCTTGTAGTTCAATAAACTAGAAAGTTATACTGAAAGAGTAAAATGTGCTTTCATTCAGGAACAATGCTGGGATTGTGAAGTAAGATTTATTTCAAATATTAATTCGTTTTTAATTTTTAATTTTAGCTACAATAGAGTTCATATTTCATTGCAGTCACTCAAACATAATAAAGTAATGTCAAACAGTACAGAATGGTACAAAAGGTTTCTGGCATGACCAAGACACACTGTGAATGCTATTGTCTATTGCAGTTTAATGGGCCTCAATAGCTGTAGCTAATATATCATATTGTGCAAAGAAAAAAAAAACATAATTAAATGCCATTTCTATATAATTACACCATTCATTATTCATTGCTAAAATTAAGACAATTTTAAAAGCCTTCTATCACAATAAATTATTAGAGGAAAATAAAGATCATTTGATATGATCTTGTTTTTATGCTTCGTTATATTACATGTCTGTCTGTCTGTGGCCTGTGCTGAAAAAAGAACACATTAACTTCCTGAGAGAAAAAAGTCATAAGAGCGCATCAAACCGTCATTATACAACATTGTCACTTACATGTGGGAAAGGATATCACATCAACAACCTCCATTTGAGAAAATCACAAGATGTCATGCACACATTTTGTTGTATACAGTAGCCATAAAGGAAGAGGGTTGTACATACAGCAAGAGGTGCTGAAGATAGTTGTATACTTGATATTCTATCAGATAAAGCTAATGAAAATCTTAAGTTTTTCCAGTGTGAGTCTGGGAACCAGAATCACAGAAATTGAAATTATTCAAAATTGTGATATCAATATATGGAATATATGTCATGAGTAACAAAGTTTCCTATGAAACTTGGTAGCATACTTGACCAGTCACCCCAGTGTTCTAAACGACCTGGAGTGGTTCAGCCAGCTCTGGAATACCCAGCATAGGAAAGACATCAACCTGCTGTAGGGAGTCCAAAGAAGGGCCACCAAGATAATTAGAGGAATGGATCATCTCTCCTAGAAGGAAAGGCTGAAATTGGATTTCAGCCTCCAGGATTGTGCAACCTGGAGAAGGTTTCAGGGTAACCTGATTGAGGGCTTCCAGTACCTGAAGGGGGCAGACAAGAAAGTTAGAGAGGGGCTATTTACAAAAGCATGTAGTGAAAGGACAAGGGGCAGTGGTTTCAAACTGTGAAAGAGTAGATTTAGATTTAAAATTAGGAAGAAATTTTTTACTATGCAGGTGGTGAGGCACTGAAACAGTTTGCTTAGAGAAGTTCTGGGTGCCCCACCCCTGGAAGTATTCAACGATGGATCTCTGAGCAACCTGGTCTAGTGAAAAGTACCCTTACTCATGGCAGGGAATTGGAAACTAGGTGATTTTTAAGGTCCTTTCCAACCCAAACCATTCTATGAGTCTATATTCAGGTGGTGAAGACAGGAGTAATGATGAAGACAGAATGATGCCCTCTGCCATCCTGGACACTGGCTAGCAGTGAAGGAAAAAATGAATCAAGCTGTTCAAGATATTCTTGGGGGAAAAAAGTACTGTCCCATTTACCAATCTAATTTTGTAGAGCAGCTCTCTATGAAAATCTCAGCACTTGAAAGACGGACTCCAGAACAGGAACCAAGAAGAAAGTTTCAAGCCAGGGCAGACCACACACAGGCAGTGCAAAGATGGTGGTGCATCCTTGTCACAGTTCTACTTAGAATATTATTTTGACTCTTAGAACAATTTAATATAAAAGATTATGGACTCAGTATGCCAAAACATTTTTCAGCAAGTGCCTGCAGAGAAAAAGAACTGAATTATATGCTGATAACAGAAGAAGAAATGGGCATTAATAACAACAATTAATGTAAAACAGATAAAATTAGAGAAACATGTTGAGTGAGTTACAAATGGGAAGATGGATTACATCTAAAGAGAAATGAAATGAGCTGTGGTCATAAATTGGAGACCATACCATGACATGTTCAAATTTTGTGTCCAGATCCATTTTTCATGGTAGATATTAGATCTGCTAGAAGATAGGAAAAGTCCCACCAAAAAAAACTGGGCAACTACTCAATGAAAGAGAGTTTTCCAGGCTGATAAACAAAAAATTCCAGAACTTAAAGTGATTATAAGACTAATAATTTCCACAAAGGAAAAAATAATAAAAAACAATTGCACATTTTAGAGGATATAAAAATAGAATACATTTGAAATAAAGGAGAGGCAATAAAGGGAGAGAAATAATATTTTTCACATGGTTCAAATGGACTTAGATCTTGGTTTTAATATTAGCCTGAGGCTAATGAGACAGAGGCTTGAATAAGACAGAAATTGCCTCACTGTAACAATATATGGAATGGTAATTTGTATCCAATGTGTCAGATTCATATCGGTAGTTCAGATTCTAGTTTAAATATTTTTCATTTTCGAGGTATATAAGGATATTTTGAAACCCTAGTGATACAAAGAAATAAATTTCTTCTGAGACACGGTTGCTGCACCTCGCAAAACAGTTAGTAACTGACAATTGAAATAACCAAAAATGTACAAAACATATTTCAATCTGTTGTTGATACATCAGTCTGATGTTGTTGTATCACTATCTGATTCAGTATTTTTAATTTATCTCTTTTATTGCACATTGATTGGCAGCAAATTACAAAATGTAAACTCAAAAAAATTCCACAGCCAGTATTGCTCTATCAAAATATTGCATTTTACTGGCTATTGTAAAGAAATGCTTCCATAAGAAATAGAAAGGGCACAGAAAGTTACACAGAGTGGCAGCTTTGGAATGTATTGGTTTCAAAAAACTTTCATTAAAGGTCCAGAATATCATGCAGAAAACACAGTAAAAAATAAAATGTAAATTTTAATGAACCTGTACAGTATAGTTCACAACTAAAGATAAAATCAAAGCTGCAGTCATGGTCAGGTGTGTTCTGTGTTTTCTGACTGGAATCAAAGCAAGGCATGAGATGTTAGAATGAGGGAAAGGGATCTTGTCCTCTCACCTTACCTACTGTCACCTGCCATTACCTAGAAACATAATAATTTCACCATCTGGCCTTCAAGGAGACTTTTACTACAATATTAGCTTAATTGCCAGTGGAAGTCAAGACGTAATATCAACCCTGCGTGGCAAATGTCCCATGTGCACTGGTCAAAATGTCATCTCCTAGGTCTCCTTGGTCATAGACCAAGCAAGCTTTCTCATTATCTTTAGAGTTCCTGCAAAATAAGCCTCTTGGCGTGCTATTTCCTAAATACTTCCAAAACATGATGCCCACAGGTGCTCTGAATAAACTCTTGCAAAGCTGCAAAACACTTCAAGGACTGACAGAGAAAAAAAAATAGACCAAACTGTAGCTACAAAGTTTTTAAAGCTTCATTGGTCTAGAAAAAGTTGCTGCAGTTGCTACATGACTGCAGACCTGAAGAGACTGATAATCACAATGATGAGTCATTCTCTGGGTAATCTCAATTAAGTGGTTTCTAGTGTTCAGCAAATTTTTCTTAAATGTATTTTCCTTCACAGAAGTGGACAAACAGCAATATAACATTGTCCTAACCTTGTAGGAAAATGTCAGGCTTCATTAGTAGTTTTATGAAGATTTACACCTTCAGGTAATGACACCATCTGCCTAAATATATTTTTCTCAAATCATAATTAGAAAAGCACTGGTTAAAAGGTTAGGTAGTTAAGGGTGGCTTAAATTATCTTCATTCAAATCAACTCATGTCGGTCTTTCATTACTTTCACTTTTTTGTCTAAATGTTTTCTAGTCATGTCCATTTGACTCAAATGCCAAACTTCTAGTGGAGTATTAGAAAACTTGTTAAATATATTTATAGAATAAAAGCAAACTGCTTTATCAATATTTTTGCTGTGTGCTAGAAATATTGCAGCCCATTTTAAAACTTCCATTTTAAAGCAATATTTTCAGTTCTTAATTTGGGCTTGAAAATTTACCTAAACTCTATTAAATTCTTACATTATATGAGACTGAAAATTATGCAAGTCCAAACAAAATTATCCAAGTCTGATATAAACAGCAAGAAACTAAAAGCATTACTGAAGTCTGAAGAGTTTCAGTTTTAACGTGTTACTTAATTTCATGCTCTGATTGGCTGCTTCTCAGATTTAAAAAGAAAAAAAAAAAGACTGATGAAGAGAAGGGGAAAGAAAATATTTTCCTCCACTTTTCCTTGTCCAAGAGCAAAAGGGCATCAAATAAACTAGCAAGTAGAAAAGGAATTAAAGAAAACATGCCCATAGACCATGGAGAGAGGACTTGCAAAACTCCTTGCCTCAAAACTTTTCCAGTACTACAGGGGTTTGATGGTTTCACGGACGAGGCTCTATGGCCTTTTTTGTACACCATGGAATATCCTGCTTCTGTCACCAAGGAGCCCTTGGGATTCAGCTCAGTGGTTATTGTGAATTTATCTACAGAGTATCAGTCACTACATACTTGCATTGACTTGCATTTTTTTCCTGGGGCATTGACAGAGGGATGCTTACTTGGGGCTTTGATAGAACCTGCAGTGTGCATCTTACATTCTTACAAAATACATCCCTGTGCTTTTGCAAATAGCAGGTAATAGAATTATTTTTATATTGAGGGGCAAAGGCCTGATCTAAATTTGTACAAGTCACTAAGTCAGGGTCTTGAACTCATCACCTTGATGATTAGATTGTAGTCTCATCTATGAGCTAATTACTTAGAGAAGGCATTCCTGCAATAACTGGTTAAAAGCCACTATAAGGATGTAATTTCTATTTTTCCAGAAAAGGCACAGTTTTCTGAAAAACATGTAGGTTACATGGCCAGGAACTAAAGGCTAAATTTCAGAATGGAAATAATCTTCAGCAAAATTTCTCTTAGGCAGTCTTCCATAAACTAACAGATTTTGGAGGTGCTTATACTGACTGACCATTCAATGTATTATGCAGCTTTTTTATTACTTCAAATATCAACCATGAATTTAGGTGTTTCTGTACTTATACATGTTGCCACCTAATTCAAATTAAATATCTTGTAAACCTGACTTCCACTGGCCACTGCAACACTCCAACACTCAGAATTTGTTTCAAGTCTTGACTTGACAACATGGAATCTGAATAACAGGACTTCTCCTCTAGGCTGAGATGCAGCAGTGCCAGAGACCTGTAAGCCAAAATACCAGTTCTACTCAACCATGGGTTTTTTCCTAACTGCTGTGAGATTACAGACAAATTATTTGGGGTCCCTGTGTTCCCCCTTTTCAAGGGCCTAATATTTATGGCACTGTTGGTTAAAATGTCAATTGGGCATATTTGCTTAACCATTGAGAAGACAAAACCCCAACATTATTTATTATCAGTTCTGGCTGTCTGGAGTCTTGATGCAGAATCATAGTGTGAAGGACAGAATCTCCTCCCCATATCCAAAATTTCTCAGAAGAGAGGTCATCTCAGAGCACATAAACAATGGCAGACTGAGGTTTTTTACCTTTTTTTGCTTTTTTTACTTTTTACTTTTTTTTTTTTTCTGCCAAGAGGAATTTGATGCAAAACACAGAAGAGTAAAATTAAGCTTTAAGGAGCTGTTGAAATAATAGCTTTGGTTTGAATATTTACTATAGCAGAATTGTTCAAGTTTATATTAGACAAAATCTGTCATGCACAAGTCCACTCCAGGGAGGAAGAGACGCTGGTGAATGATGAAGTGATGACTGTGATTTTCAGACAAAGCCTAAACCAATAATTTTACTACCTCCTTCAAAATGACTGTGAATCTCTCATACTAGTGGGTGGTGGCAAGGGGGAAGAGAGAAAGAAGGATGATATGTGCAAAAACCAGCACAGGCCTGTCTCTTTTAGCAGTGATCTACTGAATTTCTGTTTGCCTGGACTACAGCTCAAATACAGTTCTGGGAAATGAGCACAGCACACACAGAGAACACTGCTGCACGTAAAGAGTGAATCCAATACATCCCAAACACATGGAGTTATTTCACGACATGACACAAAGCAAACGTGATAGAGCTCGCATAACTGGAATTTGCTGTGCCATCTGATATGAGGGATACATTGGCAATGCTGGCCAAGCTGTAGCATGGAATCTGTACTCAAAACAAACTTCTTACAGTGAAACTTTAACTCAATTCAGATGGAAGACTGTACTCAAAGTACTGGAAACTTTGGGAAGTACTTAGTTCAGTTGAGTTTACAAACTGTGGTTACAAAAGCCACAGTTCAGTGTTTCTTAGAAACAATAGAATTAGATGAACTATTTAGTTTTTTTATATCTACCCTTTTTTTTAGTGATATGAAACAGCTAGTTCACTAAAAGACAAAATTTATTTGAAGAATTTATTGACAACTGGAAAGGATACTGCTTCTGAAAAAAGAAGTGGCGAGGGGGACCCAAAGCTAGAGAGAGAGAAACAAGGAAACAAACATGATGACAACAAAGGAGAAAAAACATGCAAATAATAAGAAATGAAGGTGCAGAGCTAGTGCAAGTCTATACATGAAGGTTAGTCTTGAATTGCACATGGATTTGCTTTATTATTTCCAGTTAATGCATGAGGTATGTTATTTAAACCAATAATGACCAGTTTAAATCTCATGTTCTTAAAAGTAGTAATATCTCCTCTTCTTAAAAACTTGATGTGCAAGATGATAGTGAACGTGCAAACCAAAGAGTGCAAGATATTATTCACCCAAGAACTATAAACTAGTGTGGGAGTAATTCCTTTAAACTGCTAATAACTCCCTACAAATACAGTATAGGAATCTTCACTTTCACTGGACAAAATAAAACCAACCTTAAAAATAAGTTTATAGTAGTATAGAGGAAAATCAGCAGTGATATCTTTAAAATGAATACAACCTGGAATAGAATAAGGAAAGAAAAAATGCAAATACCACAGAAAATACATTCAATTTCTTATTAACTTTAGAAATGATGCTGACTTTGCAAAAGCAAATGGAAAATTTCTTTAAATGTTTAATGTGTTAAACTATATAAGAAAGAAAGTGTACTTCATATGTTTATTTCTTCTCTTAAAACTCATAAACACTTCTCTTCATTTCTTCAAAACTATTCTGAGAAAGAGTTTTCATCTGTTCAGTGGAAGTAGAAGGAGCTAAGTTGTGCAACATTTTTCTTAATTCATGACTTGTGATTCCTTTGTAAATTCCAGTCTGGATGTTATTAATAGAATCAGAAGCATTGAAAACAGGCTGAGTCATCAGTTTCATGGGAAAAAGTGTAAATTCTTGGAAGATGGCCAAAAAACAGTCAATAAAAAACTAGAATCTTCTTGTCATTTGTGAAATAAAGAATTTCCTTTCCAGAATTTTGATGAAGGAATAATGGCCATTTTAATCTCTATTATATCCCATAATATTATTATTTAGTAGTATTATTTATAGTAGTAGTATTATTTAGTAGTATTTTAGAAATATGAAAAAATGCATCCAAAATCATTGGTCTGGACACTAATATTTTCAATATTTTTACACGTGTTATAGTGGGATTTACAGTGCTGTGCAAAGCTATACTTTACAGATATAGCCAATCCATTTGAAAAACAAGAAGCAGTACAACCATTTAAATAGAATAAAGTTCTCAATTTATTAGCATATGGTATTAGGGACCTCTGCCAAGTCTTTCCTTCCCCTGCCCCATCCTCTTGCCATCTAATATTCCTTTTTTCTTTCCCTTTTGCTTTCCTTCTTTAGCATCCCTGTCCTCATATTCCATCTTTAAATTACATGTTAGGAAGAGATGTAAATCCATAACTCAG
The DNA here is from genome assembly GCA_013397895.1 of Origma solitaria. Taxonomy (NCBI): domain Eukaryota; kingdom Metazoa; phylum Chordata; class Aves; order Passeriformes; family Acanthizidae; genus Origma; species Origma solitaria. Next base: position 587,642 of record VZRL01005190.1, on the reverse strand, counting down.
AACAGTCTACTCCAGGTGTTGGAATTTGGAATCTGAAAATCTCCTATTTTTCTGAAGAAAGATTTGATCACATGGCAGTAGAAAATCTCTGTTTATTTCTATTTTTGACAATGAATACTTTGCAAAGGAGTTCACTGGACAAAAAAAATTGGGAAAAAGAAAATTATCCTCTTTCACTATGTGTTTTTCACTATGTACTCGTCTGAGAAGAAAGAAACCTGTTTTTCAATCCCTGCTCCAATTGCTTAGAATTTTTATTCCAGTTAAGTATTAAGGCATCTTAATGCTCATTAATTTAGCTGTAATATCTTCCTTCTCCCCAGGAAATTAATTTGACATCTTAATACAGTTTTGGCATCACTGGCGTTAGAGTGCAGATGAAGGAAGAATTGAGGACCTGTGTTTTGGATTTGTGCTTCGCAATTCCATTTAACTGTTACATCAGAGAGTGAAAGTTTTTTTATGGATTAAGGCTTTAAACTTTTATACCTCAAGTCATAAAACAGAGATACAGAACTTTCAATGTCTCACAACATTGAAGAAAGGTTTAATTCACTGACACTGACTGAAAATTGCTTAAAAAATAACTTGAATGAAAGATGCAGAAGTGCAAATGCAACTGTCTTTGCAGAGGAACTGTAGAAAGGTTGTCAAGGTTGACCATACAATACCCATTGCTTGCTAGGGATATCTTCTTACGAGCTGAAAGAAAACAAGATCTACTTTTCCTCCCATTTTTTCTCTGTTTTAATGAACAACTTGAGCAGGCACTCTCTCATTTCACAAACACAGCAGATAGCTTCTATTTTCTTTGCCAAACTGAACCACCTTTAAATTGTTCACTTTTTTTTTCCCACATCAAGAAAATAATCTTTTTCTAGATGAAGGAATAGTGAAGTTTAGTCATCTCTTTGCACTTATATTTAGGAATAAACACCTAAACCAGAAGCTATGCTCTTCTGAGTACTAACACCCAAGTGAAAATGGAACAGTCCCGTATCATGCTTGATAGCATATCTTATGGTTACATGGGATGAAATCTCATGCAATCCTTGCTGAAAAAAATTATATTTAAATAAGCAATGAAATAAGCACAGTCAACTGACGAGATTTACAATTAACTTGTTTTAATCCATGCTGCAAATAAAACCACTTCTATCTTCTTTGTCTTATGCCTCTTCCCATCTACCTGCCTTGGAGAATGATACTTTAAAATAATACAAATATTTTAAAATTTAGACCAGACAGTATCTGTAATACACCAAGAATTATTCAATGTAGTTGTACCTTTAGCTTCTTTAATATGTGTTCTCTAAAGTATATTACTTGTTTTGAAAGAATTAATAGCTAAAGAGTCTTCCAAGATTTACTAGCCATAAATCTGTTCATTTGCTTCTATTTCAACATGTTAAGCTTATATTTTTAATATTTTTATACTACTTCATTGTGAAATATTGAAGATGGTCAAAACTCTAGATACATGGTTTATGACCAGGACTGATAAGTCTCTCTTTAGATTAAAAAAAATCTTTAAAAAGTATATGATACAGCTACAGTATCATGAAGAAAGGTCAGATTTCAAGGGATGATAATTATGTTGACATAAAGTGATCACAAATTCTAAGACGGCAACTAGACAGATGGCTGAAATTAGTTGCAGTGGTTGAATACAAAAGCAAACATTTTCTCCCCCATTTCTGACAAAAGAAAAGCATTTTTTTCTGTAAACTACTTCACATTTTTTAAGAGTTGCAGATTGTGTTTTAACAAAAGTACCAGGAGTTGTTTATTTTCAAAATCCAAAACACATAAGTATTTTTCATGACACTTCCTTAAACATCAATGTTTTATTTTTAAATTGAATTTATTGGATGAGTAACTCATGCAATGCACAGAGTAATAACAGAAAATGAAAAATTACACTTTTAGGTTTGCTTTGGGTTTGTGGAGGAGGGGTGTGATTTTCTGCAAAAGCAAATTAAAAATAAAGGGTAAGCTTTGGAAGGGTTATTTAAAATGTCAGATTGTCCTTATTTAATTAGGATTTTAGTATGCCTTATAAAAATCAACCCAATCTTTCTAATACTTTCAGTATTATTATTATTACAACTTATGTCATTTATGTCATCTTAGTGCACGTCTTAGAGTGTGTCAGTGAAAAATACAGTCTGAACATATTTGCATATATTTTTTAGGTTCCACTTTATTTTTATTATTTGCTTTTGACTCTTTCAAGACTTAATATATTTGTTTGAATTGCACTGTGCCTATTTGAGGAGAAATTTACTGTTTCTATAGTTATGTGCAATAAGGTACTCTCTGACAACAATGCTTTCCAAAAATGAATTTGTTCTTTGACTGTGGGAAGAAGCAGAGTTTAGGAATGATGCAGAATCATTATCACAGAAATGTGAGAGAAGGAACAAACAAAATTTTAAAATGGCTGTTTCTCAGTTATACAGAAGCTGGAACATGAATGATTCTAAGCTTAATAACAAGAAAACAATAAATTTTACTGTGAGCATTTTCAAAATGTTTTAATTAGTTGGCTCAGTAAGAACAGATGAATATTAAAAGTATATATTTACTTTGGATTAAAGTCAGCTTTCTGTGCCCTGCCCTTAAAAAGGACAGTGCAAGAATAAAAATTACAGTAAAAAATAACCTTGACCATGAGCCAAATGTGACTTGCTGATACAAGCATTAAAATCAACAGCAGTTGTCCAAATACATTTAAGAGAAGCTTTGTTACTAAATGTATTCCTTTACAAGAGTTTAACGAGCTACACAAATGATCTCAGAATCATAGTCCTATAAGCCAAGGAAATTTTAAGCTTCTTGACTATTTAAAAGCAAGACAGGCTGAAAGATGAGTAACATTTCTCTCTTTTATGGGAAAACATAAAAACAATAGAAATAGAGCAAGTTCTGAAGTTGTATCAGTCCTGTATGGCCTGGGTTCCTGAATTCAGAAAACAAAATTTTCAATGGAAAGTCCATTCCCCCATATTTGGACTGCAACCCTTTTCTGACAGTTATCCCCCAGCTTCAAGGCAGCATTGGGTTTTGTTTTCTAGAGCATGGTTTCATAGATAGAGGTTAGGGAAGAAGATGACACATGAGTTTACCAAAGGATTTAATTTATAACCCTGCAAATCGATCCTGGTTTTGTGTTTGAGATGCATGGACATAAATTAACAGTTAGAAGGGGCTGAGAGTGACCTGCCTACACTTAAATATTGTTTAATTTTGTGTTCTAGCAAAGTCTGATCCCTAACTGCTGATACTGAGCATGATTTTCAGTGAGGTATGTTGTCTACCATCTACCAATCAACATACTTTCTAACTCGTGATGTCAGCAAAAGAAATTATATGGATTATATGAATATGGATTGTTCTGTGGAAAAAACTTTGCATGATGTGCAGAGCCACAGCATCCCACTCTTTTTAACCTAATCATTGATCTGGCGAATGCAGAACAAAAAACACATTAGCCTCCTATATAACAATAGAATGGTGTGAGCACACTGAATTTTGTAATGAAGAACAGAAAAACACTTTGCTGACACTGCTTCCTTTAACAATGATGCTCATCAAATGGGTTTGAAAATTACCTTTACACAGACTTATGTGCTTCAAAAATACCAGAGCTAAAAATTGATCAAAAAACCCAAAAAACCAAAGAAATCAAAACAAACCTAAGCCTCCTTTACCTCTCTTCCTTCTACCCATACCTCTCTTCCTTCTACCCAGGCTCAACTTCTCTTCTTCACTTCCAGCTTCCTACTTCTCTATCTGTTCCCCCTGAGCAGCACAGGAAAATAGGGAATGAGAGTTGTGGTTAGTCTATAACAGCTCCTCTATGATGCTTCCTCCTCAGACTTTTCTTCTGCTCCAGGCTGGATCTTTTCCATGTGCTGCTGTCCTTTAGGATAATCCACGTTCAGCATGGCTTCTTTATGGGCTGCATTTTCTTTCACAGAAAATGCACCTATTCTGACATGGGCTTCTCCCTGGGCTGCAGATGGTCAACCTGCTTCACCATGGCCTTCTCCTGAGGCTGCATGAGAATCTCTGTTCCGGAGCCTGGAGCACATCCTCTTGCTCCTTTTTGTCTGGCCTTGGTGTCTGAAGAGCTCTTTGTCTCACTGTTGCTTGTTTTTTTGTTGTGGTTCTGTGAGGGCTTTTTGTTTCTTGTCCGCCCTGCCCCTGTCCCCCAAATAGTCCTAGTTAGGTCCACAAACACTTTACAAGTTGGTTATCCTGTTTAGGGAAGCACCTTATTTTTTTATTAGATACATCTAATCTAATGTCAATGAGCATTTGATACCAAATAAGGCTGCTTACACTTGCAAAACTATGATATTCTTTATCAAGGATTCTTGCTCTTACTCTTGATCTGGCTTGATATAAAGTGTTGGCTGAAATCTTGAAGAACTTCCCATATTCCAAATCTCCATTCTGGCCTTTTGCGTATGAACTCCAGTACTGGTTTTTTGTGTGAAACCTGTGCTTTATCTGTCAGAAATGCTAAATTAGCAGTTACTTATGTTCTGTATGGGTAACAAAGGAGGAGGTTTTTCAGAGAGTTGTTATACGGTATTTCAAAGGTATATTATTTGTATTAGGAGTAAGGCATTCACTTTAAAATAGGTTTCCTTTTGCTTTTTTAACTGTACTTCAACTTTGCACTGCTTCAAGAGACAGTTGTAGTTGTGAATTTTCAATCATGTGCAACACCTCCTATTTGAAAGAGCTTCTCTGCCCAAAATGACCATCAGCTGCCTTCCCTCTAAAACAGAGATAGTGGTGGTAAAGGGAGAGAAACTGAATAAAGCTTTACTACTTTACTACTGAAACTTATTTTGTAGAACTACTTTTTTTTTTTTTGGTGGAGGTGGATACTAATATAGTAATGAGGACAGTTTCCACTATTAGTATTTAAGCTATAAAATCCAAGCATTAGGAACGGACATTTAACATGTGTTCAAGTCATCTATAGTAGATGTTGTTCTTGCAGTGTATATTAAGGATTGATCAATAATCCTGGGTTTATACTGATTGATCTTTCTTCATCAGATCTGTTCCACACCACAAAAGATACAAAAAACCCAAGTCTTGTTTTCAAGAAAATACCTGTATTAAAAGGAAGTTGTCAATCCTTTGTGGAATCCAAAGTAATTAACTATGGGCAAAGAATTTAATCTGTCTTTAAAATTAGAAAACCAATACACCATAACCTTATTGTGAATTAACACATAAAAGTCTTACCAGGAAGGTGTAATGTTAATACATTACAGTTAATGGATTGCCTCTAAGAGATTCCAGCAGAGTGGAGACAATATGCAATAAAAGACATGGGGGCTTACAAGTTAGTGCTGCTCTGCCAGCACTTTGTTTGCCAGATCCTTGGACTGGAATACAAATTTTAAAATGGCTTCTTGACTGGGGATTTAGAATGGTAAGCCAAAAAACCAACATTGAGCACAGCTCTGCCTAATGTTAGAGTGGAGGCTGAATTCCTAGCTCTTCCTTCACCATTTTATTTTTAAAAAACAACAAAAAACCCACAAAAAAACTCAAACAAGAAAACAAAACAAAAAACAAATCAACCAACCAAAAACCCCCACAAAACCAAAACAAAATCACAATGAAACAAAAACCAACCAACAAAAAACCAACAACCCTCCCAAACAAACAAATAAACAAACAAACAAACAGCTGTCATCTCATTCCTTATTTCATTTCTTAACATGAAGCAAATGCAAATGCCCTAGTGAGGGGACCTGACTGTTTTGAGAGGCCCCACAAATCACTCCAGGGTACCTCTGGCTCAGATTAGCAGTGCTAAGTGTTACTCATCCCTCCTTAGGGGACTTGGAATCTTCTTCCAATGGATAAGCAAGGGGTTTTTCTGGATCACAGTTTGGGAGCAGGGTGCACCTTCTCTTCTCTGTGTGTTCTTCATCTCATCCTTTGGAACCAATGCCACAATCTGAGGGCCAAACCCCCATAACATGCTTTCGCTTACATCTCCATCTCTACCAAGGGTGACCTCCCACTGAGGTACTGCAAGAAGATTGAGCCCTGTGGTCTTCTGTGCCAGCCAGACTCTATGGGCTGCTGTTACAGAAACACCAGGGCAGAGAATTGATCAGATATTGATCAATGCAGCTGCAAAATGTGCTCAGTTACTTAAAGTTTTCCATGAACTTGCAAGGAGATCAATCAGTAGGGAAGGTGTGCTGTAGATCAGCCAAGCAAGATGAGCCTTATTTCAGGAAATTTTGGAAAAGGCTGCAACTTGCCAAATAGCCTTTAGCAAAGATTATGCACTTTATTTGCGTCATTTGGAGACAAAGGATAACAGCCAGCTCTCAATACAGCTGTGTCAATACTTTTTGGTGGGATTTTTCATACTTGGAGACCAAGGAATATATCTTAACACATTGCTTGAAGACAATTGATACTGAATATTAACACAGCTCTTCTGAAAGCTGTGTTGGCTGCACTATGTATATATGTGTGTGTATACACTAACTATACTAGCATATCCATCACATATATTGAAGAATTTTCCTGAAAATTTAAGTATTTTATCAAGTCCTTCTATGTAGACAATGATATTAAACACTTAATTGGGATTAAGCAGTAATTGCAGGCAATAACTCTGAAAAAGGTGCAATTGTCTTCATTATGTGAGAAGGAAATACAGGCATTAAGTCAGTTCTGCTTCTTTGAAAATACATGAACTTTTGCTTCTAATTGCAGTAATTCACCTGTGTGATTACAGTTTAAGCTTTATTGTTAATTTGCTTTCTTGTAGATATAAAGATTAATTTTTCAATGCATGTAATTTAGTATTATATCTTCTAAATTAAGGAATATGTGTATTATTAATAATTGTAATTTTTAATAACTTGGCATTCAGAAACAATTTTTCTTTCTGGTTTATGAAAAATTCTTTTATCTCAATGTTAAATATCATTGAGCTCAATGGTAATATCCTTCTGGTTTCGGGTAGTAGAAATTATTATCTAATGAATCGATGTGCTGAGCTCCTATGAAAATATCTAGAACTACTTGTAAAGATGTTCAAAAGAAACAAATCCTAGTATTCTATGAGTGTTTAATACAAAGACCATTCTTGTCTACCAATTATATTTCACTGAGTGATTCTCAGAATGAAGAGATACTGATTTAAAAGAGAAATCATTTGACATTCTTGTTTTGTGTTTCAACTTGTGCTTTTAAAGGTTTGGGATATAAACAAAGCAATTTGACTAAAATGTTGCAACAAATAAGTCAATGCATCAAAGAGGTAAAATTGTAATAAAATATTCTAAGAGCTACAGTGAAGCAAAGAAGCATATCCTGGAGGGGCTTTGAGGTCCATTTGTCATTAATTTATTGGCACAACTTTGTGAATATTCCATTATTGAAACAAAATAACCAGCTATCTGTGAAATCCTATATGTCTGCCAATTGGTGATTTTCTTTCGGAACTGTCAGCACTTTCCACTGTACATAAGGCAATATACTGCGAAGGATGAAAGAAGAAACAAAATCAATAGCTAAACTTTCTTTTTATGTTGAAATGCAGGTGTAGAAAATAATCTATTGAAAACAAGCACAAGTTAATTGAACCACATGAAAACACTGTCATATATGATTCTAGAAACAGTACAGTGTAATTCTACTCTTTATTTCTAAAGCAATAGTCATGTTGCTCTTCCTATGCATTCCCTTTCGCTGTTCATGGAAAAAGTCAAATTACTGACATATTGCAAGAACAAGTCAATAAAATCCCATTTAATTTTTTTTTCATCATGAACCTATACTGCAGGTCTTTCTGCAGGTACTCTGATGATGTTTTTTTTCTAATATAAAATGTTCATGAACATAACCAGAACATGTGGAACCATTTGACTTTTGGATAATACCAAGTCCTTCTCCACCCTGCTTCCTCTACTGATTGATTTCCAGACCTAGATTCTACCTTCACTGCTTACACCAGTAGTGCTGTCTTTCATTATTATTGAATAATAGATATTAAAAAAGAATTATTATAATTTTAAAAATTTTGCATAACATGACAAAATTAGCTGAATGTCTTGACACACAGCCCAGGTCTTCAACTGCAGTCTTTTCATCCCTGAGTTTTTCAGCCAGCTCCCCATAACTTTGATCTTTTGTTTAAAACTACTAGCAACAGAGTCATTTCAGACTTGGCTTTTATCCTTCTTAGCCCACTTGTGCTCGTCTTCTTTGGCACACAGACTGACAAATGCGTGGTGGAGGAAGGAAAGAGGGATGAGGTGCAGGATAATAATAACTAGAAAGGATAAAACAATTGCATTACACTGTACTACAAATATCATTATTTTTGCAATTAGTATATCACAGCACTTGAATCTACCTATTCTTTCTCCAGAACAAAACAATGACTTTGGCTTTCCTGAGTTCGCTATCTTATCACAGATATTTTTAAAAAATATATTCAAAGTGCTTCTGTGGGTTGTCTGAGTTGTCATCTTTATCCATCAAAAGCACTCCTCACAACTCTTATAATGATTGAATCAGATTTAATATGTATATATCACATAAGCACATACATGAGCCTATATTTATGTACATAAATAAGTATAGAAAGAAATACATATTTCACACACAGAGTTATAAAAGTCTTGTATTTCTCTCTGAAAGGAGTATTTGAGCTATACTATTTTAGTTTTCAGTTTTCAGGAACACAATGGCTTGCTGAATCTGTCAGTCCCTTGAGTTTCAAACTGAACAAGGTCTAGCTTTACCCATAAATCTAGTTCTCACATACTTTTTTTCTTTCTCACTTCTCATACTCATGTATCACATTCCATCTTTTCCTTTTGTTTCCTTTTTTCATAGTGTTTACATTCTATAGAATGTTTTGATGATCTTTTTTTTTAATATATGATGTTCACAAACAGAACCAGAACATGTGGTTCTTCACATACTCTTCCTTGCAAATCAAAATCCTCCAGTGAGGCATACTGAAATTTTTAAGCAAAGGAGGTGCCGATTATAAAATCAGCTTTGTCAAAACCAAAACATGCTGATAGAAAAAGCAACAAATGGTCTACAGGAATAGTAAAAATGTGTATTTTTTTATTTCTTCAAATATTTCTTTGACTTTAATAATTCAAATTGATATCAACATTTTCAGGTTTATGTTTTTTGGGGGGGCTGTGTATGTTTGTTTGTTTGTTTTGACATAATGCAAAACAGAAAAAAAATCCACCAAAAATCTATTTCTGGGATAATTTGGAGCAAAAATATTGAAATATTGGAATTTTCATGTCAAATAAAACCCTCTTTTTGAAGAAACACTGGTTTTATTTCACTTTACAATCATTCCATATTTTTCTGTCCAGGGACACACAGACGCATGCTTTGAACAGGTTTCTGCAGGAAGTTTACCCAAAGGCTGCATGAGGGCACTGCTTGTGCTGGATCACTGTCAATTCTTGGCTTCCCATCCCTCAGGAAGCAGCTGACCCTCACTGCTCCCTAACAGGTATAGAGAAGAATGGCCAGCTATTTCAATAATTAATAGGTTTTTAGAATGTCAGGAAGCAGTTTTCTTAGTTGGCCTTTAGCAGTGCTGGTCCTTTGTTCTTCCTCACAGGCTTTCACTGGAGGAGAGGGGCAGCAGGTCATGGGAAGAAGGACCATGGCAGGAACCAGCCCTTACACTTCTAGCAGTGAGGAACACGAGATGGAACTCAAGGGAAGCTTTGACCTTTGTCTCTTCCAGCCCTTGCTTCTAAGGAAGCTGGAGAGGGTTTAAACCTGTCAGCTCAGTTTTGTCTGGAAAATTGTATAACATTTCCCACAATTGGAAGAGCTTACTTTAGTTACCAAGTAAAGCCAGCTTCAGTAGGCAGCATCCATCCTACTCAAGACCCAAAAAATACTTGAGATTTCCATACAGAGCTTGGAAATTATCTTGTATGTTACCTGGAGGAAAACCTGTAATACTGCAAAGTCTACAATAAGCTCTGCTAAAAGATGTATTTCTGCTGAAGATAGACTCAAAATAGAGATATTCATGTTGTCTGATGAGGTGAACATTTTGTTTCTCCTGATTTTTTTCTGATGTTTTGAATTTTGCCTTTGGATAAAGCTTATCATTTCTGCGATTTTTTTTTTCCATTAATGTGAAAAATGTTTGAAGTCTGAGTAACTCCTTTCATAAGAAAAAACTTCATATCTCTGTGGAAACCCTCTTCAAAGCTTCATGTCACAGTGGGGAGAAAAGCCTTTTATAAAAGCTCATATTGTTTGAAGCAATTATCTTAATCTCTCAGCACTGAGTGGATATATAATTTTAAAGATATCTATGTAAGTAAAGATATCTATGTAGGGCCCTTTGCTCTGCTCAGGTACTTTGTTTATTTAAGGTTCTTTCACTATTGTCACTATTGTCACCATTTGCTTAGTATATTAAGCAAATGCATCTCATTAAAAATGAGCATATTGCATAGTTAAAATAACAAGTTCACTTTTTTTGAAAATAGTCAACTCAGGCTTTGGAAAACAATGTAATTAGAATTTATAGTGGTTTGAACCATTTTTTTAAAGATCAAAGCAGTACTGGATAGCAGCATAAAATCCAATAGCAAGGGGAAAAAGTTTTTTTAAAAAGTGAGGCCAGTTTTTTTATGTACATACGCACAACATTTCGGAGGTGTCTGTTCAAGTGATATTTATGGTTACTGTAACTAAAATACATTAAAATATTGTTAAAAATAAAGTTTTACTTTGTATCCTGAAGCAACATGTTTGGAATTGTTTGAGAATTAGTTGTAAAAATGTTATGTTCAGATACATATCTGAAATATCACTTCAGCTAAATCACTTTTGAAATATTTGAAACAGAGCTGCAAAGCTACAAAGTGCTCAGTATATATAGCATCATCTGCACCTAAAGTAATGGTGGTGTCATGGTTGCCTATAAGCTTAAACTGTCAGGTTTCAGCTACCAATAAGGAACATTTTGAACTTAAACCAATTTAAAATTGAAACAATCTATTATATCAAGTCACATAAAATAATATAAATATTTAAGAACAAAAACATCTAAGCAAAGCTGTAAATTAGAGTAACACTCCTTCCTCACAGCAGTGCATAGTGCTTACTATAAATTGTTTATTTGTTACCTCACTCTCGAAGAATACAGGACAGCTTTTACCAAGTTGAGACATTTTTAGTCAGTTTTCAGTTTCCAAATTAATTTCTTAGAAGTTCTCAAATTTTTGGAATCTTTTGCTCATAACTGCTCAGCTTTAATAAAAAAATCTTGAAGACATTTTTTTGTACTTCAGTGTTATGCTTCAAATATTTTATCGGTGGTATAATTGAAGAAATGAATACAGCAAAGGATGTGCATGAAATAATAATCACAAATATTACTGCAATCACTGGAATTTCCTTGGGTTTCTCAATTTTCACTGGCAAGGTCCTCCATCATTTGCTGATTCTTTATTCTTTATCCACTCATTGCTCATTGATTAGAAATGCAGAGGTCGTGAGAAATATTCATGACTCATGCCAAGTGACAGACAAATCACAGTAGAGAAGTGAAGCAGTTATTGCAAGAATTGAAGCAGCATTCACAACTTTTACCTTGAATAAGACACAAATAGCTATCCACAAAGCTCAGATTTTTTTGAGCTTTGTGTGTTGGGAGTGTTTTCTTATGGTAATGGTTTAATTTAAAACTTCACTTATTGCTTCATTGAAAAGACAATATTTTCTTAATTCTAGCATTTTTGGATTTTTTACCATCAGCCTAAATCCAGGCATGCTAAAACACGTTTCTCCTCTCTTGCAACCCCGAAAAGATGTTTCTAAATTAGCTTTGAATCATGACCTCTACCTAAGGAAAACCATTTCCTATTGTACTATTAAGCCTCAGTACCACAAGTATATTGGATTTTATTGATCTCTTAAAGAAGCTTAATTCATGCCTGAGCTGTGCTGTGATGAGTTGACTCTAAACATATTCCATGGGCTAATCTGCATTTGCATTTTGGTTCCAAACAGTGGTATTGGTATAGCAGTGGAATTTAACCAGAAATTAAAAATATCTTCAGAGACAAAAATCTGACTAGATCTTAAACTTACTGTTATGCCGTTACATTCTCTGAGTGCAGTTTCCAGGAGTTTTTATGCAACTTTTTAAATATTTGTTATTGTCTGTGTGCAACTTCTAGCTTTATTATCAAAAGCAACACTTACTAAACATAGGAACACAGGAATGGTGTCCTGGCATCATAAGCATCAATATAGGACAGTTGTTTTCATAAAGCGAGCAAGCTCCACTAGAAAGCTGACAAATGGTGGGGGGTATTTGTGTAGATTTAGTTCCCCCATTCCTTCAGAAGGATGCGTATCTCTTTCCTTCACAGGGCTTAGACATTTTCATATTCATAAGGGCTGTCCTAGTGGACCCGCAGCTCTGTCATCCGCCTTCTGCTTGCAGCTCTCTTCCCTCATCTCCTTGTAAAATATTCCAATCCTCTTCTGGGCTGATTTTGCCTCTCAACTTTGCGTCATCTGCATTTCATTAGCATGATCCTGCTATTTGCACCACTGTCATCAGTAGAAAGAGACTGCCCCTAAGCCTAAACCTCGAGGAACTCCCCAGATAAATCTATCCAGCAAAATTATTGGCCTCTCAGCAAAGGTGTTTACACTCACCAATACTTTTTTTTTCAGTAGAAATTGGGCTACCCTGAGTTTAGTAATGAATCCTTTTCTACTAACTGATCTAAATAGTTGTAAATGCTGAATATTCAAATTATTTGAGTATTGAAACATTCCAATATGTCCTGGAATATTTTGTGCTATCAGAAATGACACTTCTCACAACTGAAAGTGTTTGATGAAAAATTCAGGGCCTCTTCTGTTGTACATCATTTTAACCATCAGGCTGTTTAGCCTGGATGGTTTGTTCATTGTGTATTCTCTGTAAAATACACCAATATAATCTTTGAAACAATTACTAATGCATACAAGCGCATTCTCACACAGAGAAGCGCATGTTTGCTCAGTAATTGCACACAAAATAAAGTGATTGTAAACTCGTATAAAATTATATTAGCTGGAAGTTATTAATAAACATTATCTTCACCAACACTGATAATGTAATGCATGTTTTTCTGACAACTTTCATATTGACAAAATACCTATAATGGTCATAAAAGATCAAGTACAAACTTTCTTCAAAAGTCTATTAAATAGTCATGGGATGGATATCTATATTCTACTTGCACCACTGAGCACTAAAATACAGTTGTTGCTTTTTCTTCTGAGGCAATTTCTAATCATAAGGCAGTCATTCAGAGAAATTGCATCCCTAGATCCTTAAGGCTAAGCATCTTTCTACTGTAGGAAATGCAATCTAATTACACTGGCAAACAAGCAGTCTTCTCAAATTGAATTCCATGTGACAGTAACATGTGATGACACTCAGCAATGTTTATTTCTTTGGAATTTCTTTGTATTGCAAGAGCAGTCTAACCTGTACAGGCAAAATATGTCGCTCTAACTCCATCTGATTTTGTGTAATCTAAAAAGAAACCCATTCAGGCCTCATGGAAACTATTTGTTTTCAGCAGAGGTGTTTATGGGATTTCAGTAACAATATCTACACTGGAATATGAGAGTTAACATACCATTTAAAATTAAAAGAAGACATTAAAAAGCCCTTAGTCTCTTGATTTGCAAACCCTTGCAAATAGTGGCCTAATACCACAGATAATCTCCCAAATCTAAAAATCAAGTGTCATGCTTAATTAGAACAAGCTAGAACAGCAGGGGACAAAACCTACAGAAATTACTACTTTTACATTGGTTGACACTTAACCAGAGACACAAATCCTTAATATGTGGTGATAACACAGAAAACTACTTTTTATTCTGCCTTTTAAATAAAGCAGTGGCTTTGGGGAAGTATCTCCTAATGTTGATTTTAGAGAACACTGCCTTGCTATCAGTTTGAAATTAAAGAAGAAATTTCTAAGGCAGAACAATTATTCCAGTTGGAGAGCTTCAGAGATTTCATGGTTATTGCACTGAATTTAATATATCCCTATTGCTATAGAGGTAGGCTATATCCATACTTCAGATGGCACTGTAGCATCCTGGTAACTGAGACAATTTAAATGATCTAATTCAGGTACCAGGAGCAGCCAAACAGCAGGTGCACAGAACTGTTGCAGCTGCACAAATGTGCACTAATTTACCTTTGCTGAGAAGGCCTGATAATTCCCTCCAGCTGAGCTCTGCATTAGCACGGTTAACCTACCTGCTTTTTTTAAGTTAGGTTGAGTAACTTCACAGTGCAGGGAAATACAATGTAAAAGAAATCACCAAGTCTTGAACGGTATGAATATGGTGAATGGTCTCAGGTTTAACAGCAGTTACAATGTGGTGGTGTCCAAAGCATATAACAACAAGAAGTGCATACTTTTCCTCTGGATCATGATATCATGTAATAGTAATGCATGTACTCTGCATTATTTCTGTCTTAAAAATACACCAGTCTGTTACAGCCTTAGTCTGGATTTCATCTTTTTGACTCAATAGGAATGGCAGGAACAGGGCTGAAGCTGAGGGTCTTTCAAGATTCAGCAGAAGTATTTTGTTCAATTCCTCTGTTTCCTGCCTCTGTTTTGTCTGTAGTCTTTGATTTCTTTCATTTTTGCTACGCGAACTGTTCTTCTGATTCTTAGTGCCATTTCAACATTGCTTTTAGGAAATGCTTTCTCTGACTGATGATATTTGTGTGACAGGTGGTGCAAATGACCACACATTGGTGTTAGAAAAGTGTGAAATCATATTGCTTACTGCTTGATGTTTTACCAGCTGACAACAGTGGATGAGTAGCAATGATAAGTCTGGGGGAAAAAAAAAATCCACATCCAGATTTCTCTGATTTTTTGAACTAAATTTTAAGGGTTACTCCTCTTCACCTTTTTCTAAGTGTCTTATGTAGTTCTTTCCAATGCTCTTGATCTCTAAGGACTTTTGTAAAGCAAATCTCTTTCCATTGGAGGCAGATCTCACCATCTTGGTCATTCCTTCTCCTTAAGCAATGTATTATTTAAACTCTTCTGTTCTTTGTGGTACATGCAGGTTGTCAGTGAATGTGTGCAGGATGTATCATTCCATCCAGACACCCCCAGGTTTCTTAGTGTTTGGGTTGCTAGCTGTTTTGGTTCACCAAGCATGTCAAGAATTCACTTATCTGGAACAATGAAGTCTAAATGAAAGAAAATGTAACCTTTATCATCTCTGATCTTCCTAGTACACACATCCTTACTCTCCCTTGAACTAGAATACAACATATTTAGACCTCCAGCTTTAAGATGACTGGATTTTACTTGTCAGGTTAAGAAATCATTTTCCTATTTCTATTTGCACTGCATGTCTCTAATCATTACATCTGCATCAAATTCCCTTCTCACATGGCCCACAACTCTGCTTGTTTGCTGCCCTAAGTTCAGCTGTTTACTGCTCCATGAAGCCCCAGACTTATGCTCTCTCAGGTAATTTTCTTCACTAATTCCTATGAGATTCCTTTAAACAAACTGTTGGTGTAAAGACTGATGCCAGGTCTTCTCCTCATTCCAGAGCTATCTAATAAGTTGTATTATATTTTCTTTTTTATTATTTCATTTAAAAGACACCATCTATCTAAGGCATAAGAGTCTACAACATACAAAGAATCATACACTCAAGAGAGCTGGAGAGCTTCTTTTTATTGCAAAAGAAAGAGAGTGGCATACAAGATAATTCCTAAATACTGTCCAGTCTTTTGGTGAAAATAGCTTTTAGCAGCAGTATTTTAAAAAGTAGAAACTTATTTTGTAAAACAAACTTCAGTTAATAAAGCAACGTTTGGCTTCTTTAAGCTTGAAACCAAGGTGAAACTTCTTTTTAATTGTGTTTTGATTTCTATACAAAGCAAGGGTCTTAGAATGCTTTGCAGTGATTTATGACAACCGCCTATTCCCAAATGGAGGTATGAGTAAAACTATATAAAACACCTGCAAAAAGAGTCTAGAAACTTAGCAACACTGAAAGTTATCATATTTTTAGAATCACTCAGCAAAAGATGTCTAAGACATATTTTCATTCAACTAAAATTCTCACTGATTTTATGTTCCATTTAATGCAAAATCTTTTCTCTGAAAATCTTTTCTCTGAAGATTGGGGTTCTGTTGCTAACCATTCTGAATTTTTTCTGACAGATCGAACACCTGATTTGTCTTTTTAACCACATGATTCACATCTCTGAATTCTTTTATCACTTTTTTCCTTTTACTATAATAGCAAACTTCTACAACTGGTCTTCAATTCCACTTCTCTTTTAAACTTTTCCTACAGTAAATAAGAAAGATCGGTTTCACTGCTGACTGCTTCATGGTGACAGCCGTCACTGCCCTTTTTTGTGCATGTTTGGTTTTGGTCACTCTTCTCTCCCTTATGCTGACACTCAGCATTTGGAAAATCAGCACCACAATATCTTTCTGCACAAAGCCTCACAATCCATGAAACCTTCCTAAGTAATAAACCTGGAAATGTGCAGCAATGACCACCTGTCATATCCACTACTCCGTAATTTACTTTGCTTTTTATTTATGACCACAAATCATCGCTTGCATGTCTATCTCACATGATACACTTCAAGCACAGGCAATTGGGCATTTTTTTTGTCCTGCATTTGTGTAATAGCTACAACAGTAGCTAGACAAAATTGTCTTATTGGAACAAATGAAAACAGAATTGTTAATGTGACCTGGCAGAGTTACAGAACGTAAAAACTATTGTGTTACATATTCAGCCTTAAATCATGAAACCATTTCACTCTGGTATATCCCACTGTTTCAAAAGGGTGGACACTCTGCAAAATCTACCCTTCAAATGGATTCTACTAAAATGGAAAAATTCATATCCTACTGATTATATTAGGCCAACTGTCGGAAATAACAAAGTTCCATATAGAATGAAGAAAAAAATTAAAGAAAAAAAAAGGCAAAATTTTCTAAAAAAGATTATACTTTGAAACACTATTTTTTAAAAAAGCCGCATTTTCCTTTTAAATATTTATATCATAGTGTGCATTTTTTTTAAGGACAACAATTACTATAATTCAAAATATGGAAATATTTTAACATTTATTTTCTCAGACTCTTATTAGCATTTTTAGTCCTTTAGCAGGCAAAACAATGAAAAACATTTGGTCATCAAGAAAGGTTATCAAGAAGCAAACAAGAACCTCCATGTCAGAGGAAGGAGAGAGAAATGACCATGTTCTCTTCCAGGAATAATGATGCTGATGTTCACATATTTGCTTTTCTATTTTGTCTCTGCTTAACCTTCACTCTCCCAAGAGGAATAACACTTGCCACTGACAAATTATTCACATTGTGTCAAATGACACTAATCAAGTAATTTATTATCATAAGTTTTCAACTGTTCCTCAGAACAACACCACAAAACAGACAATTAATTCTCAAGTCATGCTCTGGGTATTAATAACAGTTGAAATGGAGAAGGACAGTGTAGTAGGAACAATGTGGTCAATTGGGTAAACAAAACATATAACCTCAAGTAACTGATTTATTATTTACCTAGCTAATATTCAGGTTGATCTATGCAGTCCATAGAGAAAAAACAAAAAGTTTTTTGTGAGGATCAGCAAGAAAATACTGCTCCAGGGAAAACTGAGATTATGAAGATGATATTTGTGATAATTTTATTTGAAAAATAGAGAACAGTTGAATTATTATTTGAATAATAAAGAAGAGTTTAATTTCCTCAGTGCAGCTTCACTTGGTTTCAGACTGATATTTTAGCCAGGTTTTCAGAATAGTCCTTCATCATTCTCTATCTGCGAATCAGTGTCAACAGCTGGACACTGGCAGTCCCCTTTAAAAATTGGCTTTATACTCTTACTATGCCATTGCTTTCGCAAGCTCTTTATTCACAGTCATCAACTGCAAAAATCCTTGGAAATCGTTCTGTGGGAATGACTAAAATAAAGATTAAAGCACTGTGCAGCACGGCTTGAGCAAGCTGCCGCAAATGACACACAAGAAAAGGAGTCTGACTACAAAATGCCTAAAACATATTTTTGGTCTGAAAAAAACTCAACACATGACTTTGATCCTATTCATTTTCATAATTATTGAAAAAGCTAATTAATTAACAGTAGCTTTGAAAAATCATATGGGTTCTTCCAGCATGGTTTATGCTATGAATTCTTAGCTACTCCAAGAACAAGTTTGTCAATCTCATATTTGAAACTTCATAAAAACTATCATCAAACATGAAGTATAAAGACCTTGCACACTTCACAATTTCCTCTTCTCATATAAACAAATTTTTAAGTTTGGGTTTAGGTTTAATATTTGCCACCATTTTTGGAGGAACAAAACTATCACATGAGAGGAGCAACCTAAATTAATGCATCCATAACAGAAATACAACATGTTTTACCATCCACTATCTACTATCAACACAAGTGATTCAGAATTATCCATTTTTTTTATCTCTCTGGAATTTATTTCAGGCTTATGAGGATATTCCTAAAAAATATCTTTTTCTGCAGCTGTCTGAGCAAAGACCATTATGTATTCAGACAAGTTTGTCACAATTTCTATTGGCTCACCTACCCCCCAACTCATCTGGCTAAATCAAGTTTATGTGTTTTAATGGTAGTGAGATAATCAGGAGTATAGCAAATGAATGGATGTTCTGCTAATAAGTAAAGCTCTGGGCTTGTCACTTGCCCCTGCTTGGCAGAAATCAGGTTGAGAACACTCCCAAGGGCTAAACAAGTTTGACTCTACCTTATAATGAAGCAGCTAAGTAAAATTGGCTAATTTGAAATAAGAATCTTAACAGCATATTTATCATACCATGTAATATTACAGTAATTTAACAGCATGAAATAGCTGACATTATTAGGCATGTACATTGTATTTTTATTAATATTATTTCTGCTTTGTTGTTTAAAAAATCCTCCCATACTTCTATACATTTGAGAGCCTACTGAAAGCAAAATGTGGTGTTATTTGTTTGTTTTCTTTTCTTTTGTTAGGACATAAATTGCCTAGCTATCTGTAAGGACTCTAGGTCTGCAAGCATGCACAATTGCTACTGAGAATATAATTGAAAATTAAGTTCTTCTGTATTTGCTCAGCTAATTCTTTGGGTTAAAAACACAGACCTTGCTGAAAAAAATCTGGAGTTACAAGGCCTCTGCCAAGCTACGCATTGCAATAACATTCAGCTGCCTGAATTATATTTGAAGCTCTGATCTCTATGCTGATGAATATACTTTCTATCATAAATTGAGAACAGCAGTAATGCTGTTCCCTTCTGTGATATCTTCATCCTGGCTGACAACTGTTTCTCTTCTCCTCCTCCTAGGCTAGGAGGAAAATAGATGCTGAGAAAAGGTTGGGTTCATTGTGTTTCCATCAGGCTGAATGTGTTTGTTATATCTTCCTTCCCTCTTCACATTATATCTCCCCAGTAAATGCTGTTTTGCTCTACTTCTGTGTTTCCACTGATACTGTCATTGCCTAGAAGAAACCTGAAAAACGCAGGTGAGCATCCGGCCAGATCTGCATTTATCACCTGTAAAACTGCTGTCCATCTTATTCCTCACTCCTCGATCCCTTTTTAAAACCAAGCACAATGTAATTATTGCTAATTGAAATTACTTAGAGTGTATTTCACACCAACATTTGCCCATTACTCTGTTGATTGAACAGCTGAGCTATAATTTTCACTGTATGAGCTGGCTTTGGAAGGACAGCTCTATCTGTGTGTGATGGCAACTGAGTCTATGTTTTTATATATGTTTAAAACTCAGAAAACATTTTAGTGTGCTATAGTAACACTATAGAAACACATCTAATGTGATTACCTGGACACGTGCCACAAAGCTGCAGTCAGTTCTCTGTACCACACAGCATTTTCTTCCTGTCTCCCCAGACACACATATTTGGGTATTGTCAAGGTATGGGTGTCCACTGAATATCACAGTTGGTGGGAATTAGCTGATCATTCAGAAATCATTTTCCCTGGAGTCCCAAAAAAAAGTGTTCACAAGTCCTTGATGACTGACCCAACATTAACCTGCAGAATGTCCACTGCTGCACCATTCTCATTTCTCTCCATCATTGTAGGAAAAAGCAGGCAAGTCAGAGGTAGCCAAAACATAAGTGGAAGGGTTTGATGGAAAAGAATTTGTAGAATTCTTTTCTCACACAGAGGCATGAACTGAGTGGAAACGTGGATAAGAGCAATAGCCAAAAATTATGATATTTTTCTTCTGATAAGCTAGAAAAGTATCCACAACTCACTGAAACTGTCAGGGAAGCTTAAGAGGAGACAGAGACACTACAAGAAATGTTAGTTTATGTCTTATCTTTCCAACAGTTCAGAAAGATTTCTTCTATTTAGAAATTTCACAGACTCATGAAAGCATACATTACACATCTAGAATAGGGGGAAAAATCCACCAGGGAATCAAGGGTCATTTATTTAAATATTTCCCCCATATTTTGGAATCAAAAATAATGTCTGTATCAAGAATAATGTGGCCAGCAGGACTAGGAAAGGGATTGTCCCCCTGCACGTGGCAATGGTGAGGCCATGCCTTGAGCGCTGCATTCAGTTTTGGGCCCCTCAATTTACAGAGGACATTGAAGTGATGGAGTGAGTCCAGAGAAGGGCCACAAGGCTTGTGAAGGGTCTATAAAGTATTTCTTATGAAGAACAACGAGGGAACTGTCATGACCAGCCCCCACGAAGGTGAGGGTAACCCAAGTTCTTGCTAATAGATCCTGTGAGGCAAATTAAAGTGAAACAACAATGAATGATCATTGTTTGTAAATACAGATATATGTAGGTTTTATTTTAGAAAAATTTAGTTGCAATGGAAGGCAGATATGTAACCATTTTGATTATTATTTATGGTAATATAGCAATATGAAAGCATAAAAATATTAGTTGAGAAAATGTATAAGAAAGAAAGAGAAAGAAAGGATAAGAGTAGAAAGATATATAATCACCACCCATGGATTTTACAAGACTTGATTGTTGCAATTTAGTTGTCTGTTGGTCAATGTGATAGTCTTGATCTGTCAGGGGTGGAGGAAGGAGCCCCCAAAACACAAAGTGTGATGGGTTAAAATACACTTAGGATAGATGGGAACATCCTGGCGACTCCCCTGTGTGGGGACAAATTTTACATGGTCTCTTGCAGCAGACATTTTGGGATCATGTGCAGTCTTCAGGTGGAAGGCTTCAGAAATGAGTCTGGGCATCTCTGATGATTGATGACACCTCCAACTGCCTCTAACATCAGTGCAGTTGAGCCAGTGGTGCCTCATGAGACCTTCCCTGGGAGAAGCAGCTTGGGGCAGTTTTACAACTGAGAGTTGTGTAAGGGAGGGCAATTAGCCCTCCTAAAATCCCATCTTGCAGGATTAGCCTCTTATTGCCCTCAAAGTCTGGTTTTTAGCCTCCAGGTGTGGATAGTTCACCCCCTCTGTCTTATGCAGAGCAGCCATTACCCACCCAAAAATTCACCTCCTCCCTGAAGGGCTGCAAACCAGGTCTCAGCAAAGCATCCTGGTGCCTCCTCAAAAGGACAAATATTTTGAGTAATTTATCATTAAAAGTCCAGCCTCTTGAAGGAGCTGTGTTTGTTTAGTCTAGAGAAAAGGAAGCTCAGGGTGACCTCCTCGTTCCGTACAACCACCTGAAAGAAGGTTGGAGTGAGGTGGTGGCCATGTCTTCTACTGTGCCTGCAGGGAGAGGACCAGACGAAATAGCCTTCAGCTCAGATAGGACACTCAGATTAGGTATTAGAAAAAAAAATTAATGTTGGGGTGCTCAGATATTGGAATATGTTGCCGAGGGAGGTAATGGAGTCACCATCCCTGGAGGTGTTCAGGAGGCATCTGGATCTAGTGCTGAGTGATGCTTCAGTGGTTTAGGGGTTTCGGTGGTAGTGCTGGGTGGAGCCTTGGACTGGGTGGTCTCGAAGGTCTCTTCCAACCTTGAGGATTCTATGGTTTTTTTAATGCAAACATTCTTTCAGAAACAAAAAAAAACATTTCAGTGTATAAAAATATCCCTTAAAATAGTGATGGAAATTTCTTGTGCCAAGTATCCATAACACTAATTTTCAGTTGATTCATATGCCACAAAGGCTCAAGATCTATGAAAGACAACCCCCTTCTCCTGGTTTCAACACTTTTTAAAAATATTTTTTAATAGATATTTGAGGGACAGAAAAAGGAAGGCTTGTATTCTTGAGGGAAATAAGTGTACATAAAATTCTGCAAAGTCTACCACAACAAATTGCACATCACTTTTTATAGACCAGAAGAGCGCCATGCTTATGCAAGGAGAATTTTAAAGTCATCCTTGAGAGGAAAATATCAACTGTCAGCTTTTTGTCTGAATTATTAAGCAATTTAGTTACAACATTTCATTATTTAAAAAAAACAACCCTAGGATAATTTCTCTCTTCAATGTGGCTTGGTGATCAGGAGATGTGAGTGCTAGAGGTGGTACTCAAGGTCTTCTCATGCAAGCAAATAATTTTCAAAATCTTCAGTCAAGGGTATACCACATATTTTACCATTGTTCCTCAATTTAAAAATGGAAGGAAGATCCCTAGGCTCAGATTTTTAAAGAGTTATGAAATTTTGCACACATACCTGGGATAGGTTGTGACTTAGGTCAAGAATGACTTAGGCGCGAATTGTCTCTTTCAGTGCTGACCTGTGAACAAGAGAATGCATAAATCATTATATTTCTTTCTTGGTTCACCTAGACAGCTCAGCAGACCAGCACATGAAGCCCTATGATGTGGCGCTGTATCAGCATTTGTGGTACAACTCTTCAGTTTAGCCCATTCCAAGAAAATTATTAAGGGAGCTTTTCCAGTTGCCAGGACTGCAGTTTAATCTAGCTCTCATGTACATGATGAATAGGTAGATTAGTACTTGATCAATCACAGCCCTTCACTGTACTCTAAAAACTTCTTTTAATAGAGTAGAATAAAAATATCTAACAAACAATATTTGGCAGTCCTTTAAAATAAATCATAAAATTTTATTCTGCATCATCCAATGCAATAACATCATTCAAAATAAAAGGTCCTTTTTCAGCATTTTTAATAAAAGATATCATATTGAGACATTTAACCATGCTAAATCTATAAAGGGGATCTCTGCCTTACATTTTAAAATGTAAAGAAGCAATTAGGCCGACACATCCAAGGTGGATTTCCTGAGAACCTAGGATGAATAATGAAGAGAGCGAAGAAATTTACTTTTTGGTTCTCATGTCTGTTCTGTGGAAGGATTTATTCATTTTTCGATACACAAAAAGAACATCCATTAAAGTTACAGAAAATCCCTAATTTGTCTAATCATGCTCATTCAGTCAAAATGACCTGGGAATATAATCATACTTATAGAATCGATCTGTCAATCTTTTTCCCTTTCTTCTGCTGGTTCCCATTTCTCACAACAAATGTAGAAACAGTAAACTTACAAAACAGTTAACCATCCAGGGCTTAATTCCACATGCAAGCGCACAAATATCTAATTTCCTTTCCTTTTTATTTCCCCATCATACAAGTATTTGATCTCCAAAAACTTAGGCTTTGAGCTTCCATCCAGAACCTAGGCCTTAAGTTAATAATCTAAATCAAATTGCAAGCTCTAAGTAAAACCAAATCCCATCCAAGTCATTCCCTCTTTTTCCAAAGACAGACAGAACCTACAGAGGGCATTTCACACTGTTGTTTAGTTTTCTCGCACTAGCAAGGTATTTTGGAGTGGGAATGAGAAGAGGAAGCAGGACAAGACACATTCCCCACTCTCTCTTCCCAGGTGCTGCCATATGGCACAGCTTTGTGCTGGTGTATGTACGTCTTTCAGTCTTTGCTCCCTCCCATGGGCAATCATCCATCATCCATCACTGCACCGTGTTTAGCATGCTGCCAGTGCAGCCTGCACCTCTCCAGGGGTACGTTCTGCTTCAGTTATGCAAACCCCAACATCATTGCTGATTTCCCACAGCCCAGTATGTTTCCCTGTGCAATTTAGCTTCATTAGAGTTACTGTACAGCATGAAGAAAAAGATAATTTCTCTTTTAAAGTGTCTCTGTGTAAAACATTACAAATTCAAATTAGGAGTTCACGGCTTAACAAGAGATAACCCTGGCCTTTCTCAATATAAGGTCAGCAAAGATTTTCTTCCACTAGCAAAAAACACAGGCAGTGAATAAAGATTTTAGAAATTATATCATTGTTAAAAGAGCAATGGCTTCAGCAGGTGCAGGAACCTTACCTTTAAATCCGAACACTAAATTGAAAAATATGAAGTGTGCCAACATCAAAAGCAGTAGCTCACTGGGTAATAAGATGAAAGCAGTGTGAAAACTCAGGGAGGCATTTTGAAAATTACATGTCTAGAATAACAATAATAATAATAATAATGATTATATAAATATTTGATATGCTAATAGCTCTGTATGTACTTACAAATCTATATATTCACTTTTATATACCATGTATCTGTATTCAATTAATCTCCCTTAATAGGAGGCTTTCACATATTCACAAATACATATATACACACATATATCTACTTATCTACATTCACGCATGTGTATATGTGCATGAAAGATTTATTTAATATACATATCCAAGAGTTATTCATTCGAGACTATATGCATTTTTGAGTTTTCTTTTACTAAAAACAATTGATAGGGCAGTGGTAGGTGTGGCAAACAGGATATTCTGATTACAGTGAAGTACAGACAGACTGACCTTTTAGAGAAGCAGCAATGATTTGCATGTGGTAATCTCTGCTCTGGGTTTTTTTCCCCACCTCATTCTTCTTGCTCTCTCAGGCTTGTTAAGTTAGTAAATCACATTGTGGCTGATATACCTAACAAGACAGATCTTTTAGTGAAGTGTGGACCAGCACATCCTGCTTGAACAGTATGCGATATCTTCAAAATCCCTTTCTTTCCTGCAGGGAAAGCAAAAGCTTCACCAGCTCTTCTGTGCCAAATGCAATCTCATGCAAGTGGTATTTCCAACAAAAAAATTAGTGAAAACCTTCACTCAGAGAAACAAAGAGCCACCCAAGCTGCACCTTGCTGCACCATGGTGGAAGCACTGACAAGGCTCTGCACGGCAGCCCCAAGCAGAGATCGCTACGATAGTGCTGGGGGTCAAGACATTGCCCCACCTTTGTGAAACACAACCTAAGGAGACAAACGGAGGAGAAGGGCAAGGGAGATCTGGGGTCACTGAGTCCATGATTGCTTTGCCCAGGGGCTGGAACCACAAAAGCAGAAATGTCTCCAAGCTCCTCTGGGTGAGTGGACAGAAATCTGGAGCTGAGCCCCGTATCCAGAGCTATCGGTGAAACAGTGCCAGTGGAAAAATATTTCATCTTCAAAACAGTTCTGGCAAATTAATATTAAAAATACAATTCCACATTCACTTCTAGGTAACAGGGAAAAAAAATACAGCTTGTTTTCTCAGTCTCTGTGTCCCAATTTTTGTAGTTCTTTTTCCTGTGGGTTTCAGTGCAATTGCCTACTGCTGTCTTTAAAAGCTAACACTTAAAAGAAAAAAACTTTTAGCTGGATCTCAGTCAGGCCTCTTGAATTAATACTCTTCTGACAAAAGAAAATGTGGTCCTAGTGCATGCAGTGAACTGCAGGGGAAAATATTCGTAGTTAGATGTCTATGAGGCTAATTTGCTGCTGCTGACACATGGTCAGACAGATACAGTGTCTAATACCTACCAATTAAATTACATTGAAAATGAAAGGAGGTTTGAAACTGAGTTCATCAAGACAAAGAACACTTTAAAATTTGAAGTTTCAAGTAGTGAAGGACTGCTCTTAGGGTTTTCTAATCTAGTATCAATACTTACCAAAAAAAAATTCAATATTCAGTAGGCAGTAGGCAATCAGTAAACTAAGCACTCTATAGATTTAGTACTCATTCTACAGAAAATTATAACATGTTAGCCAGAATACAATCATAATTCAATGTCAATTGCACACTTTTTATTATAAGTCTGCCTTATTCTGAAGTGCATTTTTTGGTAACAATGTTTTATGTGAATCATTAATTCTTACACCTAAAAATATGTATCCTTGAGCTATAAAAGATATGGTACATCCTCATTCTTTACAATCTGCAAAAAAACCCATCTTGATACCAATAATTTTGAAGCAGATATAAAGAATGACAGCACTAGTTGATTCCAGTAGCATGTAGTGCATTCTTCTATAAAGCTATTTAATACAAGTCTGCCTCCTATAAAGCTATTTAATGCAAGCCTACCTCATGCTGGTTTCCATTTCCACTGATGTTCTCTACAGCTCATCTGCTCTAAAAAGAACAGAAGCCAGATCTATTTTCAGGATATCCAGGGTAAATAGAAGGGATCAAATTACTCTCACCTCTCACAGACCAGGCTCAGCCCTTAGTAGCTGCTCAGTTTGGGTAGGTGGCTCTTGACCCCAACACCCTCAATGCCCCTAAGGGCTGCTTAGCAAGATACAAGCTGCTCTTCACATGCTTTGCATTATCCACCAAAACATACACAATTATAGCCATAAACAGAAAAGTGAGGATGTGCAATCAATGTGCAATTCTATATTACAAATCAATACTTTTAGTTTAAGTGTTTTCCTGCATTTTCAAAGCAATCAGAGACAGAAGTTATTAAGAGCGAAACAAACCCACAATAGATTTTTGAGAAATTGGAGAGGGCTTTTCCATCATGAATTATTCCCCTTTTTTTTCTCCTTGACAACAATTCTTCAACACAAATTATGAGGGTTTTTTTATTTATTGCTATCAGCCTCAGATTCATCAGTTTTAATGGAATTGTATTTGCCTGCAACAATTATGTCCTTCTTTTCTATAGTAGTCTTGCTTCATGACTTAAAAAAATCTCATTGAGCCTCTCCCTTTATCCTAATACAAAAGGCAGCAGTGTTGGATGATTTAGTAAAAAATACTCAAAAGAGGTTAAATATTCAGCATCAGAACTAAAATGCAGATTCTTCATCCCTATTCTCAGCCAAAGATGAGAATTGAAGATGTTCTAGGGATAGGAGAGTTAATGAGTCTTATTTACAGAAAAGAATTTGAGGGCCTGTTAAACTTCTACATCATGTAGATAAGTTAATGAACAGGGGTTTCCACATGCCTAAAAAAGATGCCAGGATATGATTAGCAACCTTAAAACTCCAAGAAATGAGAGGACAAATGTGGATTTTTGTCAGTGAAACTGATCAGACAGACTATAGAAATGTCTGAAGAGAGAATCACAGTTGTTTTGACCGTTTGCAAAAGGGATGGGAGATAAATTTATGGGGGTTTTTAAAGTGCTCTCAGGATATTCCCATATTCTTCCACAGACATACTTTATCTGTTATGTCCTAGTTGCACTGAGAAATGCAGTGTGAAGATGAGGCCTTAAAGAGGCCTAAAATTTAAGTCTAGTTCCACTTCTCTTTTCCTTAATAAGTATGTTTTGGTTTTAGTCACAGTATTTTGTGATAACAGTTTGAGAACCAAGTAGTCTCAAAATCTTAACCTTTGACAATGCAAACGCAGGTGAAGATTATGTTGAATGCAGGAACAAAAATTTCCATCTTCTTAACCAATGACTGCTGAACAGACATTGTTCTTGCTGAACAGACATTTTCTTCTGCAAAAGGTAATGAATAAAGAAATTAAGCAATTTAGACAAGCTAGCTGAAAAATTCCCTGTACACCTATACAGTTGAAAGATAAATACTAATTTTTTGTGTGTTTCCTTGATTGTATATGAAAAATATATCTGTACATTCAGATAAGAAAAGAAAAAGGCAGAAACTACCTATTATAACAATATGTCATGAAATAGGTTGCTACTCTCCTAATACACCTATACTGAAATAATGCAATTTTAAGCAAATGGAAAAGTATAAGAGATAAATGCAAGTTATGGCAGCATCAGACTCCATTTTGTGCTGAGGTAATTGATCGTGTTCTTTGGACTCCACAAATACATCACTGTGAGACCTAAGCTAGTTAGTTTTACACCATCTTGTTATCATTGTTCTATACTGCACACTCTGTTTTGTCTTCCAAGAAGGCATACTCTGTCAAGCTTTGTTGTCAAAAAGACAAACATTCAGTTTAATCTTTTCCTACATGGCGTGTGTAGGGTTTCCTGAAGGAAAATACACGTATCTTTTTGTAGCCTTCACTAAGATCTGCAGTTCAAGTCCTGTCCTACATGCAGGCATTGTCCTTGTGCCAGCATATCATGTATAGTCAGCATATATATATATATATATATATGCATAACATATATAGTCCTTGTACTTCATACCAAGGACATGACAGTAGTTAATGGCCATTAAAAGAAATTAATGGTCTTAGAAGCTACATGTTTGACAACAACTGCACATGATTCCTTAGCAGAGGTGCCTTTCTGTAGTCCCTCTCACACATAAACCATAATCCCAGACCTCAGAGCTATTGAAAATACATTTATAGCCACTGTGATGTGATTGAAATTCCAGTCAGAGACCGTAATTTTTGCAGCAAATTTTCCACTCAGAAAACCTTTGGTAAGACAGACTTGTAGCTGCCTGGTTTGGATACTTCCCACAATGAAGTATTTTCTGTACCTGT
Organism: Origma solitaria; assembly: GCA_013397895.1. NCBI lineage: Eukaryota > Metazoa > Chordata > Aves > Passeriformes > Acanthizidae > Origma > Origma solitaria. The sequence goes on along the minus strand of VZRL01005190.1, from coordinate 558,831 downwards.
CACTAGTAAACTCCAGTCTCTGTGACTCTATCCAGGGTTATATTTCCTGTCCTCCTTGGTACCACTCATCACTTCCCACAGCATGCCAGACCTTAAGACAAATCTTCTGCCTTGTCACAGATCAATAATTAAGAATCCATCTCCCTTCTACTGTCCCCTCAATGTTCAGACAGATACTGACACAGAAACAGGAGCACACCGTTTGAGGTAGAAAACATTTTCTGTATGCAGCAGACCTTCCCCTCACTATTTCAACCGCAGCATTTTTACCTTAGTTTGCATAAATGCAAATTAGATTGCAGTTCATTATTTTATGTGGCACTGAAAAAATAAGTCACAGAATTCGTCTCCATCAACCTTCTACAACCTTGAATTTGAAAATACTGGAAAAGTATTCTGTTGGGAGAGGTTCTGTTTTCTTTCTTTGCCTCATGTTTACAAGGCATGATGCAGTATTTTTTTATGCAATGGTAATGGCCAATAGATACTCTTCTTCAGCATTTTTTTTTTACAAAATCATTCAATTCCTCTGTTTTCTTCGCACTCATCGACATCTTAGATCTATACATGCACGCAGCACATGCACACCTGAGCATTTGTGGACTTCTCTTTTCTCAGGCAGAAAATATTGAAGGAACACAAAAACAATAATAAGGAAAAATATATAAACAAGTCAAACATATAATGATAATTTCCTAGCCCCTGGATATTAGATGGACTTCCTGATCTGCAAGTAGAATTTTCTGACAAAATCAGAGAAGAAAACTTCATCCAAATCTGTACAAGTCAATGATTCTGGGACACAGTCAAATGTTTAACAAGAAACCATGAATGCACAGCTCTAAATTTTGATGATAATTCAAGTCCTAACTACAGAACCATAAAAATTACTAAACGTTTAATGAGTTAAACAGGTATCCTAGACCAAGAGCATAAATTGTAACCACATTTGGAGTTTTACTGAAATATTTGTATTCCTTCCAACACTTCTCAATAATCAGAGAAGGCTATTTTGAATCTTTAGCAAAACAAGAATCAACCATTAGTGTGGATAAAAATCATAATAGCTCAAATCAAGTTAGTGAGTTACAAAGGCAAAAAATAAAAGTGATAAGAGCATGGTTTCTGTTTGAATTAATCAAAGCTGTACCAGTTTATATCAGAATATTGTTCAGGAATAATCCAGCCATATGTCTATCCCTAGAGAGACACTTACAACTTATGGCATATTTCAATAACTAAAGTGACCTGAGAAAAGTTCACAAGACAAATAGGCAGCATCAGCCTTAATCTCCTTTTAATTTACTTTACATGCAGAAGTGAGCTAGTGTGGAGACCAAAGTCATACTGAAATCAGTGTTAAATCAGTGTAAGCACAACAGATAATCATGTCCTATTTTTAGCTGTTTGCCCTAGCAGCTCCTTCCTTTGCAATGATTTGTTAAAGAGAACAAAACACTCATTAAGATAGATTTCAATTTGTTCCTGCCCTGTGCTGCAGGTCATCCTTTTGTTTTCCTTAGTTTAAAAGCCTGCTTGGCACTCCCCACTCACTCACCCCAGCTTGCACAGCCTTTAAGGACACATTGCAACACATGAGTGATTTGTCTGTGAGGAACAGTGGAACAATGCAGCTATGAGCTGCTTTCATCCCAAATGGAAGAACAATATTGTGGAAAAGGACCCTTTCATCTAGAATGTAATATCCTAGTGAAGTTCTTTATAATTAAAAAAGGATTCTTTCTACTGAGCAAGCAGCTAGATCTTCATACTGTGCATTAGAAAGATGAACACAGGGGGCTCATGTATTCATTCAAAACTGTCATTAGAGGGGTTTAAACAAATTATTAAAACCTCTTCTTTTATCCACAAAATCAAACACCCGTAACCTGTGCTAACAGTGCTAAGCTCCTGTAAAAGAGAACTTAGCCAACTCCCTTAGAACAATCAAGAGTAATACCTGCATCTTAAGTGGCTGTACCCATATCCTGAATTTATACAGTCTTTTTACTCACCCATTGCTAAAGTGAATACATTTAGTTACGTAATTAGATCAAGGAGAAAACTGCAAGAACAGGAACATAATAAGAGCCTGTTTTTCAAAACTATAACCATTCAAAATGAATGAGATGTGATGCTGCAGGATGACCGGGTCTACTCCATTAGTGCATAATAAATTTTTTTGCCTCTGCTCTATACTTGCCATTTTCAAATAAGAAGCTTTTTGCTAAACTCATAATAGGAATAATGATTCTAGTGAATAATGTTCTTAAAAACCACTAGACTGAGGAGATACACTATGTAACTACTATGCTGATAAATTATTGTAATACAGAATGGGAGACAGCTCCCAGGATTCTCAGAAGACTCTATTTATGCAAGTTATAGTTTTCTATACATCCATCCATACTTTCAATGAGTGGTCTAAAATACTGTTTTGAAAACTGTATGATATCTCACACCTCCAGGAATAATCCTTAACAATTTACAGCCATGTTCAGGAGTAAACTCTTGGTCATTTTTCATCAAATGGGAATGTAGAATTGTAGAACTCTACATTGTCGAATTCTAATTCAATGTAGAATTCTTCATCTAGAACTCTAATTGTAGAATTTCAAATTTCTGGATCCCCAGAGAATCTTTGATTTTTCAAAATGTATTTTATTTTCTTAGAATACGAAAAAGAAAATTGAACTTATCACACAAAAAAACCATTATGAATTACATTGATGAAAGGTTTCTATCAATATTAATAATGGTAATCTGTTTGACTAATGAGTAAAACATAGACTGAAGAGGTCAGAAGTTAAAAGAAATTGCTATGTTGCTACAGGATCTGATCCAAACTCCCTGAAATATAGGCAGAACTTTTCAGTGGGCTGACCTACAGTGAATAAGACAGAATGCAGAAGTCATCTTGAGCCAAGTGAGAGACATTCTATTTGTATAGAACATTCCTGACGTTCATTTCTGCATCATATTAACTTTGCATGCAGAGAAATCATTGTGAAGACCAAAAGGCTTTTCTGCTATCTTAAATATTCACAGGTAAAACTTTGGGCAGATGTGCTAATTTTGCTCACAGGTGCTGAGAAGGAGGCAGAGCCTAGAGCTGTGTGGGCATGGCCAGGCTGCTATTCTGTACCGCTGCCGTCATTGCTGGTGGGTGTGGTGCTGGGAGGGCTGGAGCAGTGCAGCGTGGACAATCCAGCCTGGGGGTTTGTCTGCCATTGCTTTTCATTGTCTTGGGGAACTCCAGCTGTGGAAATGTTCCCCATCTTGCCTTTGTCTCAGGAAAACCACATGTCCCTGCCAGGTTCTGGAATTATCTACCACGCTGTCTTTGTCTAGGCAGCCATGTGGAACTGGTCAGGGTGCTGAGTGCTTTTCTGTGTGTAAATCACCCCCTCTTTTGTATACTTCTATAATTCATATTGTTTCTGTTACTGTTCGTTCCTTGTCCCATTGCTCATTTTCTGTAAATTGTTGTGTCAACCCATAGTCTCTGCCTTTGACCTGCTCTCACTGGAGCAGAGTGGGGGAAGGGAGATTACTTATTTGGAGTTTAATTCCCTGCTGATTTATACCACTACAGCAGAGCTGTAGGAAGGAACTGTACAATCCTTTTCTGTGCAACCCAATGCACTCTCATCGCAAAATTAAACTGCGCACCAAATTAATAAGCACTTTCTAAAATATTTTTCATAACTACTCGTATTTTTTGCTCATGGGAGACAGTTCCATTTAATTCATGTCAATAACACGCATTTTCTTCATTTTCACTATTTTACACTTAAACCCCACCCGCAAACGAAAGACCACTTAACTCTTTTGTTTCCATATTCACATCTACCAAATAAACTTTAAATATTTCACTTATAAACTAAACCCGGCATTGTGATTTTCCTTTTGAAATAAATTTGTACATCCATAAGTTGATTCGGTCACCATTTTACGATCTCCTTTGCTTCAGTTGTGCTAAACTGTATTAAAGAAATGTACAGCAGTCTGTCAATAAAGCATAGTGTAATTATACAAAACCTGTAGTGATATTCCTTAGTTTATGGCATCAGCCTCCACTGTGTTAACCAGAGCAGAACTCTGCCACTGTATCAAACTATAAACATACTATCAAACTGCAGTCCACTGTGTGCTATTGCACATCCTCATTCTACTCATCCCTGACAACTCACTCTAAATTACTACTTTGCAGAAGTTGAACTCTCTTGAGTAAATCTTTTAAGCTAATTTTCCTTCACTTTTCATTTTTCACTCTGTAATTCCAGATTCAATCTATTTCTACTGCTGTCAACCACTTATATATGTATATATATATGCATTCCTAAATGTGCATATATTAAGCATGTTTGTATCCTTTTTCAAGCCATTAGGAGAGAAATACAGTTTTTATCCCCTTAGACATCCTGCTACACCTCATTAGACTTCTCTCTTCAGACATGTTGCCTGTGCATTAGTTTTTTTTAGTAATGTTCCTCTAGTATTTCAAATACTGATTTCAGTCTCTAACAGTGCTAAAAACCAAAGCAGTTTAAATCCTTCAACAAAATTTTCACGGATAAGTGCCAAGGCCTTTTTAAAAATACAAATGCACATAAAATAAATTCCATTAGTCTGCTAATTTTGCAATGCTGTTTAAAAGAGGGACTGGCAGGAATTCTCAATGAAGTCTTAATTGAATCAGTGCAGTTTAGGTATTTTCTCTCCTGAAATTGCTCAACTTTTGCATTTTCTGTCCTGATAGAAACACAATATTATTTCTTGTAATACATTTTCAAAGATTATTACTGAAATTTGATGGTCCTCTGTGAAAACTAGATTGTTACTACAAGTCTACATTTCCATTACCCTTTATCTGCCTTCATCAAAATCAAATCATGTTAAAAAGACATTTGAAATCTATTTCTTCTTAAGAATAGATGTATTTTTTGCTGGCATGTTTGGTACTAAAAGTATTAAAAAAGAGTCTGGCAAAAGAAAGGTTTGCATATGACCACTCAGGCACAGGAAAAGAAAATTATATATCAAAAGAGAAGGTTTACCTTTGATAATAATACATCAGTCATTTCTTTATAAGGTCTCTGGATTTTTAAACCTTTTTTTTCTTTTTTATTTAAAGACATTTCTGATGCAGACTAGTCATCACACTGTAGCACTTAATTGCAATTTGAAAACAAGGTATAGAAACTTGAGAGCTTCCCTATAAAGCAGAGAAGGATCAAACTTCTCTGTTGGATTCACTGGGGAAAATCTGTCCAGTGGAAATCACTGCCATCTTTGGCCTCCAAATTGTGCTAAGAAACTTATTAAACTCTGAATCACACCGGTCTCGCTCCAAGATACCCCAGGAGAAGAGTTCTTGAGGAACTAGCCAGAAATCCCAGAGGAGAGAAGCAGAGGAAACCAAAGAACAGGCACCTGAGTTTCAGAGGGATGATATTTAGAGCTGAAGACAGTGCTTTTTTTAAATATTTTTTGCTGGGGAATGATTACCCACAATAAAGCAAAATGATTTGGGGTTTAGTTTGGACTTTTTTTTTTCCCCAGGAAGAAGAACTGACTCCAGGGTTAAAATGACTGTTTGAGAACATTTTTTGTGTCTACAGATGTGGAGTCATGTATATTTGCATGGGAATAACAGTATTCATGTTTCTAGAGCAATTCTATTTGAGTCTGGACACTGGCCATGAAGATATTTGGACTACAATCTGCCTAAATTTTAGCGCAAATCATCAACATTTACTGCTTTTTAAAATTTCTGTACATAACAAATAAAAAGTGAAATAACACACAAGGCAATCTGGATTTGTGTAGCAGAACAGGACAGAATAAACTTTACAATACAGAAGAAAAATCATTTCACTGATGTGCAACCCCCAGCTTGCCCAAGAGTTTGGCTGCCTTGCACTGGCTGGTTGTTTCTTCCAATCCTCTTTCCCTTCAATTTCACTCAACATTTTCCCCAGTAACACTCTTCTATTTCATCCAGTATTATTGCCAGCATCCCCCTGGAGGGAATCTTGTGGAATTAATGACACATTATGCTTTTTGTTTGCTAGGAGAGACTAAAGACTCTACCTGGATGCTTCTCTCTTCAGTAAGAGCTCATATATAGGTCTATTCCTACATATCAAATATTTTGGCTGAGATCTCAATCATCCCATAGAAATAATTATTAACAAATGGCAATAATATATCTGACAGATAAAAAATATTAAAGGGACCTCAATCTCCCTCCTTTAAGACATCAACCTCCCTCCTGACAAGAAGCCTGCACGTACATTAACACTACAACCTTAATGACTCTTCAACATATTCTGAATATATTTGAGAGATCTAGAAGGACTTTAAGCTACACAACAAAAGTTCTGAAATGCATATTTTATGGACATATAACCTAAAATTAGCTGAAACTGTTAAGAAAGTACTTTTTCATGATCACAGGCAACATAATTTTGATTGAACGTATTCATAGGTTTAAATTCCATAAAGAAGGTCTTTAATTCAGTGTTTTGAGCTCAACGCTGGTATTTTAGACAAAGGCTATATCTTGCATCCTACAAGATTTTACTGAAGAAAATGATTTTTTCGTACTCCATTCCAGACTCAAATACTTCTCTAAAACCCAGGATACAAGTCAGAATTTAAAGTTTGCAGTTAACAGTTCAGTTCATTTTCCAGATGGTTTACAAGGGAAAACCATCTATGGGCAGGTGCAATAATTGCAAATATAATATGTTCGTAGCTGCTTATGCTCTGGTTTTATGGTGATCTTCCAGTTTCTCATTGTTAATGTAGTCTTTTGGAACACTCTTGTGAGACAGCTTTAATATAACAAATCACGTTTTTTCAGTAAGAGTTGTATTAGTTCATCAGCTAAAAAGATTATGTATTCTCACATGCACTTATTACACAGTGCTTGATCTAAAATAAATTTGGTTTTAAGACTGTTATATTTGAGTAAGAAGATAAGGTTTCTGTAATAATTTTCAATAAAATAAAAATGTGTATTTTAATAATATTTATATTATTTATATTTTCAATAAAATAAAAATACCTAGATTTCCTACTTAATAGTTGCGCATTTGACTTGATTAAATTTCCTGTAGAGGTATAGACTGCTCAGGAATATCTGAAGGAAAGGTTTTATTGATCTATTATAAAAAGTCAGACAATTCCAGATGCTGAATTTTACTGAATGCTTAATTCCATTAATATATTTATGACTATAAACATGGAGATAATTTCTTGGAAAGCAAATAAGAAGTGTCAATATATATGCATATAATTACGAATAAATTTCATGGAGATATTTCAACATTATTCATCAATAGAGGTAAACAAAAAAAATTACATACTCTAGAGATATTGTACCATGCAAAAATGAAATTAGGTATGCTTTCTAGCATGTACTCTGTAGGGCAGGCAGAAGGTAAGTGTATTTCCAGTTCCTATGCACAAGAGGTGTTTAAGTTTTTTGAAAGTCTCGTCTTCTTATTTCTTACAAGTAGAGCTACTTTTGCTCATTTAATTCCTGTCTTTGTGTACTAGTTTGTCAAAGGAATTACGAATTATTACGAATAAGCCAAAAGGAATTAAAACCAAAGATTTTAGGAAGTGGGTTATAAAATTCTGGCTTCTGGTTCATTATTTCACAAAATTAAAATATGCAAATGAAAATTGTCTCATATTGCATCTGAGATATTTAGACAATATTCTAATTTCATACTTTGGATTTCAAAAAAGACAGCATCAGAAAGTGTTCTGGGAAATCAAATCTTCATAGATCATGTCATTCAAGAAATACATAAAATAAAAAATCAAACTACAAGAGATGGATAAAATCTTATATTAAAATTCATATAAACAGAAAACTAAATAGAAACATCCAAGAGCAAGCATTTAATTTATTGAAAGACTATTTAATAGTAACTACCTTATTATGGTTTATAGAATAACCTGGTATCCACATTGACAGAAGATGAGAACATGGTTTTACCTTGTATTTGTAAAATTCCTTTCACAATGTAGCCTTAGTCCTAAGATCCCAAGGCAGTTTTAACAAGTTAGTTAAGCAGCAGCACCAGCAGGAAAGATTATTTTAAAATAGAATTCACACAAGCTAGAACCTTCAAAAAGGTACACATAACACATTGAATTTACCCACGTGCTTAGGCATTTTAAGGATCAGGGTCTATGCTAATGACAAAACTGGTAGGCAAAACATGCAGATGGGTAAGGTCAAGAAAGAGGAAAGAAAGAACAACAGTAACACAAAAATATGTTCCTCACAGAATGTGTGAGCTGCTGCCTGCCAAGTGGTTAGCAGTAGGCAGCACTGTGTAGGCATCGTGGAAGAAGCCAGGCGTGCAGAAAGAGCATGAGCTAGAGGTCTGCTTGGCTTCTCATATTGGAACTTCATTAGTACTACATGGAAATATTTGCTTAAGGTCAGGCCTAATATTTCAGAAGTGAAGAAACATCAGAATCATACCTACTGAACCCATGTCTTCTAAATGCCTAATTCAGCTAAATAATCTAGCAGGAGAAATTTACCCTTTTTTATTTACACACATTAGGGACAGGGCAGTAGGTCAGTATAAAGAATATATGCAGCTTGAAGTGTCATATATTATTTTATGTGGTATGTTTTCCCAAAATTTATTGTATTCAAAATGAATTACTTGCCCATAAAAACTATGTTGTGTCTTTATGATTTTGTAGCAGTAACATTTAGTCTTCAATATCTGGAGGAACTTGGAGAGCAGTGGACTAGCAAGAACAACATGATGTTTAACAAAGACAAGTAAGGAGAAAGTCTTGCACCTGGGGCAAGGCTACCAAACAGCCCAGTAGAGAATAGGATCTGCGTGTCTGGGGATCAGCCTCGCTGGGATGGCTCTTGGGGTCCTGGTGGATGGACAACGAGCTGAACACGAATCAGCAGTGCACTTCTGTATCAACAAAGGTAAATCACTTTCTGGATTGAATCTTCACAGGCATCACGAGCAGAGCTTGAGACCTGATCATCCCACTCAGCACCCCTCAGGACACACCTGCAGTACTGTGTTCTATTCTGGACCCAGCAATTCAAGAGCAACATGGAGAAACCAGAGGGGGTTGAAAGAAGAATCATGAAGATGACCAAAGGACTGGAAGACTTCCCTTGTGGGGAAAGACTGAAGGAATTAGGGCTTTTCTCCCTGGAGAAGAGAAAGTTTATGGGGAACTCATCACCGTATTCCAATGTTTAAAGCATGGTCTACAGAGAGAACAGAGGCTCTTTCTTTACCAGGAGTCACATGGAGAAGACGAGCGGCAGCACAGTCCACTAGGATAGGTTTTCATCTCAGCACTAAACATTTACTATGAACATCCATTCACTGGAATGGGATGTGGTAGGGTCCCCATCAACAGAGTTTTTCGAGATGCAGTTGGACAGTGTGCTAGATAATCTCATCTAGGCTTCCATTCTTGGACCAGATGATCTTCCAAGGTCCCTTCCAAAATGGGCTGTCCTGTGATTCTCTCATATTTTTCATTATAAATTCAAATTGTGATTTTATAATCTTAATTTATAACAGTTTTTCCTAGCCTTTAGATCTAAACAGTCTTGGACTTAGATCAACTGCCTCCTTAGGATTCCTTTACCAGTTTGAAGAAAAAGTCAATGCAGTTCTATTACTTGATTACTTTCTTTTCCTGTGAGGAATCATCTTATATCATTAAAAAGAGTATTTATAAATCAACACTATTTTGTTTAAAATACGTTATTATTTTGATATTCCATTACAAACCCACAGCCACAGAAGATAAGCATAATTCCTTTGTACAAGAATTTAAATCAATTTAATAGCATTGTAAATATCATAAATTGTTTATGTTAGAAGCAGCATTCTAAATCTGTAAATTAAATTCCAGCCAAATTAACATGCCATTGGATGTTCGAGAAAGTTAAACAGAGACAATAAGTATTCTTTAATCTTGGTAAAACCTGAGTTATTTACAACCTTTTCTTTCTCATTAACAGAAATAAGTCATTGACCTCATGTATAGAGACATATATTTACCTTTGAAGCATATGTTCATTATTACTGCAAAGCACCGTTGGTTAAGCATATTTCCCACTAAATTATCTGATCTCATCTTCAAATTTTTGTAACTTTTTTAGACTAATATGTTGGACTGAACTGTTGCATGCCAGATGTCAGCCAACTGAAAATTTGTTGTGCATTTTTAGAGCTGTAAGGGAAAGTGAGACAAAGGAGAGGAAGAAAGACTTATTCTGGATTTTTTTTTTTTAATGACTAGTTAAATACGTGTGAAAGCAAGAAATATAAAATACTATTGCAGAAGGCTATATCTGTACTTATCAATCCAAAATGCTGTGGCTCCCATGCACAGACAGAATCTCTGGGAAAATCTGGTTTTAAGCCTGGCGTGGGAAGGAAAGAAACAAGGTTGATGGTCCTCACTTAATTGTCTCTCATTACAAAATTATTCCCTGAAGTCTATTCCTACTGCAAGTCTGGAAAGTCAGTATTTTAATTTTTCTTTCTATCATCTCATCACAAAAAATACCCTGAGTAAAAGAAGAGAATTCACTTTTTTCCATCTGGGCTTTTTTTAGAAATTATCTCTTTTAAAGATTCTAATTTGTGGTGCCTTACTTTCACCACACTATCAAATTATAAACAATATACCAGGCAATTAAGTAACTTTTCTTCTTAAAATGTGTTTCAATCCAGACTACACTTAGCTATGACATAAATTCATTTTTCTAACTAGGGTGAGTCAAAAAAACTTGAAACATAAAGGTCAACTAACATCCGCTCTGCTGCTTCCCCTGCATACCCACATATTTTCCGGATTCCCTTCCTTTCTCTATTAACTGTACACAGCTATTAACCATGCATGGACAAATTTAATTACTGTATGCAATCAGTGTCACTTCATAACTTTGTCTCTAAACATTGTTAATGGATTTTTGTGGCAGTTGTTATAAAAAACTGATGAAAGTTTAGCTAGTTAAGTTAGGAATTCTCTTCCTATGGAAGTACAACTCTGTTTAGCTGCAGTGTCTTACTTAAGATTATAGATACTTAGCATTTTGCATGCATTGCTTTGAAATTATTTTTCATTTGCCTATGTGCATACTATGTGTTAGGCAATAAGCCTGGAATATCTAAGCCTTTCTGTTACACAAGATCCATCTTCTTTGATTATGGCATTAAAAGGTTATTGCTGGATCTTGAAAGCAAGTGAAAATTCTTCACTCTGTCCTAAACAGCAGCAGCTGAAGGCAAGATAAAAAAGCATCTAAAATAGCTGATTGCATGGGGGAAAAAAAATAGAATTAAATTCAAATTCCCATAAACCCCACAAATTTTAAACCCAAAAAATTAATTGGAAAGATTTTGACAAAATATGGATGAAAGAAAGGTCTTTAGGGTATTCAAAATAAGCATGGTATGATTCCAAGTTGGATGCAAACAAATATCTCAATAGCAATATGTCTCTGTGGAATGGAAATGCTGAGTTTCAAAGTGTGAAGAAAACAGAAAGGTTGCAAGACACTGTACTGATTTAGGGCTTCTTGGAAACCTTTGCCAACAGGGTCTCTATGGATCCCAGCCTTCTTTATTCAGAAACTAACCATACATTCTGCCCTTTCTCAGAAGTCTGGCACTTCTATGCTCATGTTGAGTACAGAGCTGTGAACTCAGCCAAATGGAGTCTCCATCTGCCCAGATCTATAGGAGCTGTGCTACTTTACTTTTCTCAGTAAAATTATGCAGTGTTTTCTCTATGTATTTTATTCTGATCATTGATTAACTAATTTTTTTCCCTGTGTTTTTGGACAGCCTTCACCCACTCCCTTCCTGATAACACAGTGCAAGATGAATTGACACCATACATGGTAATTGAGACTTCAGCCTAAATTAACTCATCATGGCCTAACCGTGTTAAATCAATATAATGTAATTTATTTGCAGCATTTAATTTCTATTAATTTCCCTTAATAATATATTCATCATAAACAAGACTACTGTCTGGAGTGTTTTAAGCAATGCAGCTACCTCCAATTTCTTGGAAAGAGTTCTCTCATGCAAATAATATTACAGAAACATAGAATGGTTTTGGTTGGAAGAGACCTTTAAAGATCAGCTTGTCCAAACCCCTGCTGTGGTCAGGGATACCTTTCACTAGATCAGAATGCTCAAAACCCCTTCCAATCAGAACATTTTCAGTGATGGGGCAGCAGGTAGTAACCAGGCAGCAGACATATTCATGACCAAAGACTGTGGGATTTTTTTTTTTGCCTTTCATTGTAAGTGGAATTTTATTAATAATTTCCTCTCAAATGTCTAAGAATTGCTTATTTTGCTATGAGAATTCTTAATAGAACAGTTGTCATTTTTATTTACTCCTAGTAATATGATTGCAATGAGCCAAATCACTTGGTAAAATTTTGCTGTTCAGAATATAAAATTCATCCTATAGACACTTATTTCAATGAATGAGTACACTATTCCCTGTTCATAAATTATAGAAGAGGTTTTAAGAAAATGTAGACTCTGGAGTTAGAGGTCTAGAAGATGTTTATGCACAGAACAAATAGAGTAAAGATGTCTACATAGCAAGGTCTTTATAACCTCCTATGGTAATGACTACTGGGGTAATGAAATTTTGTTTTGCTTGAAGTTTTACCTCCATATGTTTTATGTCCAGAAATGGTGTGAATGCAATGATGAAAAACACTTGTGACCTATTTCCTTCTTTCTTTTTTAATAATTTAAACAGTAAGCTTACTACCAAAATATGTGGTCTGTATAATAAATATTTAAGCATATACTTCTTTGCATTAAAATCAACAGAATTACTCTCAAACAAGAATATTTTAGGTGAGTACAGTAGACCTCCCAAAACATGACATTTTCTTCAATCGCACTCCTCTGAATCCCACACAGAAGACTATGCAATCAGTCAGCTAAATTCCGCTGCTTTCTCTCTGCTGGCTTCCCTACGAGTGAGTTGCTCTGCAAGTGAGGTGGCTTGACCCTGGCTGGACAGCAGGTGCCACCAAAGCTGCTCTATCATCCTATCCTTAGATGGGCAAGGGAGAGAAAACAGAACAAAAGGCTCATGAATAGAGATGAGCTCAGGGAGAGATCACTCACCTGTTAGCATCATGGACAAAACAGACTTGGGGAAAATAATTTATTTTAATACCAATCAAATCAGAGTATGGTAACAATAAATAAAATCAAATCTTGAAAACACCTTGTCCACCCCCACCTCTGTACAAGGCTCAGCTTTATTCCTGATTTCATCTCCGCCTTTCTGCCCACAATGGCACAGGAGGACAGGGAATGGGGGTTACGATCAGTTCATCACATGTTCATTCTGCTGCTCCTTCCATCTCAGGGGGAGGGCACCACACACTCTTCCATTCTTCCAGAGTAGGGGTGACTACAGGAGAAGAGAGTCCCCCACCAACTTCTCCAAAATGTGTCTTTCCCGCAGCAATTCCTCGTTAACTGCTCCAGCATGGCTCCTTTCCACAGGGTGCAGTCCTTCAGGAACAGACTGCTTCAGAGTGTGTCCCTCAAGGGATGACAAATCCTGCCAGCAGACCTGCTCCAGATGGGCTGCCTTCTTCCCAGGGCCAAAGGATCTGACAGTAGCCTGCTCCAGCACGAGTTTCCAATGGAATAACAGCCTCTTTCAGGAATTTGCCTACTCTGTCCACTGCGGGTGGATCTCTGCTCTTTTTGTTCCTCCATGGGCTACAGAGGCACAGCTGCTTCACCTTGCTGTGCACCACGGGCTGCAGGGGAATCTCTGCTCTGGGGCTTGGAGCACCTCCTGCCCCTCTCTCTTCACTGACCTTGGTGTTGCAGAGCTGTTTCTCTCACACAGCCTTACTCCTCTCTCTGGCTGCAGTTGCAGGTGCACAGCAGTTTTCTCCTTTCTTAAACCCCATTATCCCAGAGGCACATCACCGTCACTGATGGGCTTGGCCTTGGCCAGCACTGGGTCTGTCTTGGAGCCAGCTGGCACATCATGGAGCCAGATGGCATTGGCTTTGCTGGACATGGGGGAAGTTTCTGGCAGCTTCTCACAGAAGCCATCCTTTGAGCCCACCCACTCCCAAAATCAAGGCAAGCAAACCCAGTGCTGCAAGAAAATCAAGGAGATGAGAATTGTGCAGGTTTTTATTCAATGAAAAGAACACTATTACTACAAATGAAAAAAAAATGAGTCCATGTTAAAAAAGTAGAGACATGTCTCCAGACAATGTTTGCAGAGATCTATAACAAACATTTAACAAATCAAAATGGTGAATTCCTTCAGTAAGGTCCTACCACAGCCTGTGTTAATTAACTGCTCTCTGCTGTCTAGTCTACTTCGGTGGATCGAGATTCTCTTCAGAAGCATCGCCAGCTATGTTGGCACAGGTTTCATGAGATAAAGGGAGTCTGAGCACTGGGATCAGATTTCTGTCCATGTGTTAAGTTTTATTCAGATAGGAGACAGCACTCTAGCATTAGCAATCCCTTTCTAGCATCCCAGTATGCAGGTGAAAATTCTTCTGCTTTCCCTGAAAGGATGTAAAATCAAGGTGGTTTTTAAATTATTTTTTTTTAAGCAAATTTAAAAAATTTTAAAAGTATCTCATAAAATAATATACTCCCTATATCATTGCATAAAACATATTTGGTTGTCTCAAACTGATGCTTTCTTGCATTTTTCATATTTTTTCCAATGCTGACTCTGAGTTCAAAGGATTCCCTGGGAGCAGCGGGGCCAGAAGCAGCTGTGGCAAGACAAGTCAGCCTGTTACCTTGTTAGAAGAGTGGAAGCAGAAGCTGAAGGAATTTCTATGTCATTCACTGGAAAGGAACTCTTGACACTTCAGATGGAAACTAAGTAAAAAATGTGAGTGATGGTCTGCCACTTGTCTCTGCTGAGGTGCAACTCACTCACCTAAATCTGATCTTATCAAGACACTCATGCTCAGGACTCCAGTTCCTTAGTCTTGCCAGAAAATATGCAGAGCTTGTGTCAGACTTTTGAGTCTGGTCGAACAGCCACACAGATGTTACATCCTCGCTGTGACTCCTAAAACTAGAAAATACTCCTAAAATGCAGAAGACCAAAGTGAACATACACAATGAGAGCAAAGTATTAACAGAACACTTGTAAATTGAATAGATTAATAACTTTAAAAGGGGAAAATACTAAAGAAATATTAAAGTGAAGTTTTTCAGTACTACTGAGATAGTTAATTTCTCAAAAAATCCACTCTATGCTTCCACTTCTGTGCAAGATCCACCAAGTCATATAAGCTATTGTTTCCACATGTATGGGTTTGTGGGTTTTTCATTGTTTTTTCTACAGAAATCTCCATAGGATGATTAGAGACATGCAAAACCAGAGCTTTGAGTTTTAAAAATGTCCTTCAAAATGTCAAAATTAAAAGTCTTACTGGTTCCCCACTTAACCATCTGCTCTCTGATGTTCATTTGTGTCTGCATCTGTAAGCTATTAACACTGTTATTAACAGCGCAGCAAATTATGGGCTGAAATAAGTGTTTGGAAAGTTCTAACTACACTTTCTCTGGGAATTAGAAGGCAAAAGTATTCATTGCTATGATTCCTTTAATTCAGGTGTCTTTAAGATTTCAGCTGGGAGTATGTAAATTCAAATGTGTCTTAATTATGTTGTTAAGCACAATTGAGTTATATGTGTCTCTGTTGTTCTTTAATACCTTACTATTATTGCACCATATTGACTGCAAGGTGATAATTCATTAAGCTAATAAATAAGGAAGAGAAAAACTGACTCAAAATCCCAAGATATACATACAGAAAAAACCTTTTTCTAAAATGCACTGTCGGAGATAAAACCAACCACACAGTGTATTCTAAAGAACCTTGTTTCAATTAGTTGCGCTGACAATAAGCAATAACCTTGCTATCTCACGTACAGAAAAAGAAAAGGAGAAAACAACACTGGGAAGTACTACAGAACTGACACCTCATATAAGCTATGATCAGGAGTTATCAAAAATCAAGAAGGAAATAAGGAACACAAGGAGGTATGAAGATGTCACATAGGATTTTTTACAGCACAAAGATTATTTCAGGAAAACAACAAAAGGATGGAGTAACAAAGGAATTAGACCCATAAGTCTGCTAAACGTCACTTTAAAGGCTGAAGTTGAAAGTCCAGACTCACCCCTTCTGCCTTCTGACAATGGCACCGTTCATACTTTTTCAGCATCAGAGTTCCCTGAACATCAAATAATGCTTCTGGGGGCACCTTCTAATACCTCACTTTCAACAGTGCCCATTTCAGCTCAAGTCCTATGCCAAACTATGAATTTCCCCAGCTCTGTGACTGAAAGAGTTTACTGATTTATGTACTCACAGCATCCTCATTTTGTTTTTTGCCCATTGCTCAGTGCTACCAGGCAAGGAAAGAGTTGTATTCAGTCACCACATCTGTAACACTTAATTTTGTCTTGCAGGAGACATTTGTATTGGTTCTTACTCATGTCTTTCAGAATGAAGCAATTTTGTGAGGAAATAAGGTTACATATGTAATCCTAAATGGGTCCTCTCCAGGCAGCTTCCATAGCAGCCAGATCAAGTGGTTACAAATGGTTTAGAAAAACTGCTCAAGGCTGCCAGCTTCTAGAAGTGACCAACTGATTCCTGTACTTAGTTTCATAGCTCCTCTGGCCCCCATGTACTGTTCTTGCAATTCCAAAAAAATACTTTGTAGGTGAATGCGTGTGCCTCTCTGAGAGCTCTTCAGGGTGTATACAAAGAGCAGGATGATGGGTTTGCAAAATGCAACACTGCTCTCAGATACTTCAGACACACAGAGCTGAATCCATCACCCTGCACCTTGTACGCACACTTAGGAGCTCCCACAGAGCCTTTTATGGACCTGCAAGGACACTACATACGGGCCAGAGGAGCTCTGAAGCTCAGCACAGGGATGAGTTGGTCACTTCTAGAAGCTGGCAACCTTGCTGTAATTGCACTGAAAAAACTACAGCAGAGGGTGAGAGCATTTTTTCAGTGGTGGTCCTGCCTTTCGCACTTGATGGGAGTAGGCACTGCAACAAACAATATTCAGATGGGCAGCTGGCTTTTGCTTTGGAGAGGACAAGATGGTTTGCAGTAAAAGGCAAAAAAAAAAAAAAAAAGAGAGAAAGAAAGGAAAAAGGATTTGTTCAGAAGAAAATGAATGTTTGAGGAATGTGGGCAGCTGAGGAATAGGGATCTGGGACCAAATAGAGAAGCCAAGTTATAAAACTTAGACATATTCTTAGCATTCTTACAACCCACCACCAGGTGATTATGGTATTCTCTGGGATAGAAAAAAATATCTGAGATTTGATTCCAACAGATGGAGGAGGCTGCTGATGCTACAATTTCAAGGCAAGTTCTCTAAATACTAGAAAAAGAGACAGTACTGTCTGATCTTACAGATACGGTGAGGGGAAAGGGGGAAAAATCCCCAACCAAACAAAAGAGCTGGTTCATGTTGGGTTTTTGACAGCAATGTATCCACATGTGTATTTTCATGATACAATTTAGGTTAGTGAAGCTCAGGTGTTGCTTAAGCCTGCAGGGCATAAGATGTTTTAATGTACGTCAGTGAAATTGGTGTTCCTCCTGACTACTTCATGCAACTCCCTCTCCTGCCAGCAGCAGTGGGGCTTTGCTGCTTTTGCTGCAATGACATAATATGGAGAGTTTTTTTCTACCACAGCCATCTGTAGAAGCAAGAACTAGATGACTCTTTCTGTCACCAGCTGTTAAAGAAACAGGGATTAATTAAATACAGTAAGGTATTCCCTTCTCCATGCCCATACAGAGATCATTCTGTCATAATCAGCCAAGAACAGCAATATGATGGATCAAAACTACCTCTACCTGGTATTTCTCACTAACTTGATGACAGAATTATATTATACACCAGAAGAAATAATAATTTTTTTTAATAAAGAAATAATGTGTGTTCTAAACCACAGAGCAGTTATCTTAGGGAAAATTCAATTTGTTTCATATAATTTTTCATGCATCTAATTTAAGTCATACCAATTTTGACTTTAAAACAAGGTATGCTACTCTATACACGAACATATATGAAGAAATACAAAATTGCTTTTGATAGGAGAAGGCTGGATGACTATTATTATCTGTGTTTTCCCTCTAACTTTTATAATTAGGAAATACTATATAAAATAACACAGGGAACAATAACTATCATAACACATGAAAGTAATTTTCTCCCCATGCTGCAGATTTTACTAATTTTCTTAAATATGAATGCAAATTTTAACATGTGAGTCAGAAACTCCTTGGTCACAAGAAGATAAATATTAAAATAGTGTGGAATTGTAAAAGTTGTTTCTAATATTAGCCAACAAGGAAAATAAATAAATAAAGCTGTGCATTTCCATGAGCACACCCAAATCAAAAGTACTTAGGTGTAAGAAGAGGTTATTCTGTGTCTAAGATCAAAGCAGGAGAAACAGAACTTAAACCTCCAGGAAAGAGAATATTGGCTTAAGTGATCAAGAAGTGTAAGTGATTCATTAAGTCTAATTGGGCTGCTGCTGCTCCTTGAGGGCTTGTCTGAACAGCAGATCCAGCTTGTCAGGAGCCACACTACTACATCTATCTTGTAGGATCAGAATACAAATTACTCTCTATACGTTAAGATCATCATCAATACCACCTGGAGTTCTCAGTGGGTTTTCAGCACTCAGTGTATTATTTTGAGGGTGTTATACTCCCTCTGTACAAAACAGAAATCAGAAGAAGGTGATTATTTCTTGCTGAAAACTGGAGAAATTTCCAGAACCATTTACTTCAACAAACTTTCAATCAACTGTTTGCAATCTATCATTTTGTTCGGTATATCTATACATTCATTTCCAGCTTGAGTAACATATGTATGCACACACACACATGCACACACATTCACCATGCATGAATACATGCCGTGTTTTCATGTTGTTTAACAAAGACCAATATGTCCTGTTCCATCCCAGAATTTCCACACACTTTGCAAACATTGACTGATAAAAGTCAGTGGATTCACTAGGATAAACCTTGAGCTTTCATTGTTCCTAGCTGCATTTCAGTACACTTTCTCTTCAATTTCTTTAGGTGAGACTGCCGGTCTCTGCTTGAGGAGAGGTCACCTTCCTTGTAAAGATGAAGGCAAATCTGTGAGAAGCCTCTTGAGATTACTTTTAGAAAACCATTGTATTACTTCCAGCTCTGAATATCTGCAGATCTTTTTCTGTCACGACAGATTTTTTTTCTGTCAGCAGCAAATCACAATCAGCACAGGGAGTGTTTTCTCCTATTTATGACATGGAACATGGCATTTCCAGGCTTTTTTCAAGCCCCAGCAATAACACAAGAGGTCAGATGCCACCCTTAGGGAAATGCATTTTAAATTAAACAAACATGCATTCCTGGCTGCTTGCTTGCCTTATTTTTTTAATAGTCTCTAGGAAAGGAAAAGTCATAGCTAGTCTCTCCGCTTTGCTTTATTCATTAAGGTGCTCAGAGATCTCATCTGAAAAATGGAAGTAAATATAATTCACAAGGAGGATTTTAAAAATGTTTTCCTTCTTCAGCTCCTCTTTTTCCTTCTCAAAGTGATTTGGCAATAATTTTCCTTGCTCTCTGTATTGGTTGTTGGGAGGTTCTTATCTATGGGCTCTCATTTCAAAGAAGTAGAAGCATTTGGAGGCACTTTTGGTTTCAAATATTTCTTTAGAAGGTTGAGCACCTAATATCCTTTCTCTTAAATCCCTGAGCTGTTCCTTATGACAGAGCAAACTGAAATCCATAAGGAAACACCTTCATGCCAAAAGCTGCGGTAGTTGGGCCTTATTTGTTTTCCTGTCCATAAAACCAGGGAAGCCCATTAAAAATGGAAAGAAACCTCATTAATATATCTGCTAATTATATCTAAGTGAAGAGGTCAAGTGGTTTTGGTGAAGAGAAACAGTAGATCACTCAGTCTTGAAATTATTTTGAAAGAAAATTTAACATGGCCAAGGCAACTAAAATTAAGGTTTAATCTGTAATGGTTTTGTAAGGAAAGGCGTATGGCTGGTGTTGTGCAGCATGGATGAATTCAGTTATTTAGAACAAAACTGTAACCCTTCAGTGCTCATCAGTTTCCTCCCAATATTAAATAAATCAAATTGGCTGTGAAATTTGACTGAGAGTTACGAGCAAGAGATTTGATTTGAGTAATAAATAAGTGGATAGGAACTGGCCAGATGGAAATAATATAAATTCAATACTGGGAAAAAAACGAAAGAAGATTATTTTCTTGCTGGGTTTTTTTCTTTCTCTGTTAGATGACCAGGAGGTTGTTTTTATTTTTTAGTTTGTTTGGGAAGGGTCAGAGTGTTATTTTGGGTTAAGTAAATGGGACAAGTTAATCCTGAGGGTTGTGGACTGAACAGTAAAATAGGTTAATTTATTCTTCAATATGACAGAAAGCATGATTTATTGCTTTCTGTCCAAACATTTTATGGCATAAATCAGTAAGAAATGAGAGAATGATATATGATGTCTAGAATCAGTGATGCTGAACATTAATACAAAAGCTAATCATATAAAAGAAAAAATCATTAAAATATTCCATTTTCTTTACTAAATCAGTGGAGAAGAATGTCTCTGCTGTGCAGAGAAACTCCTTTTTAGCTGCTGCTTTTCCTGTGGTCTAGAGGATTGTTTATTTTTTATATATATTTGAGACCATTAACAGGAAGAAAAATGAAGCCTGACATTTATTGAAGGGCATTAATTTTCTGCAAAACTTCAATATTGTTATCAATGACCTCATATTTGCAAATGAATACATGCAAAAGAAGCTTCTGTAGAAGAGTATAAAACTATAACTCTCTGTCTATCTAGTCTTTGATCTTTGAGTCCATCCTGGGGCATGTGTGGACGTGTGTATGTACAGTGAATATGAATATACAAAATAGCTGTACTTCTTAGGTACAATATTGGTGGTTTATGATCTTCCTAGTAACAAATGAGCTTTCTTTCATGAATCCTATTCCCTGAGTTCTTCTCAGGGTTGTTTGTGAGTCAGTTTGTCCTTTCTGTACTTCTACTTTCTGATACGACAGATTTGGGGAATGTTTTTCAGTGGACAATTTTTTCTGTAGTTATTGTGTTTTATCCCCTACCCCATTAATGGTACCTTAGGATACTCTGTTACAAAATATTTGTCTAGACTCAGAATGTAGTACCTAAATATAACAGGTCAGTGTGAACTTATTATTTGTAGAAGAATGACAACTTTGTTTTTTATTCAAGTGTAACCTCTATAATGAAAAGATTATTAATTGAGGAGCTAAAAGTCCAGGAGGCATTGGAGATAAAAAACAAGTGACTTTATAAATCTTTGTGGCTGTGACGGCTGTAATAATCCTCCAGAACTGAACTGAGGTATCTTCTCCATTTAAATGGGCTGGTTTAATGGAATGGGAATTGTTATGGCTAAGAGTGCCAAACTTAAGGAGGTTTGGAGGGCACCCCTCCAGGGAAAGAATAATATTGATGATTAAAATAGATTGTGATAGAAGATAGAAATTACTTTCTAAAAGATATAGGCCCTTGGGCTAAGAGCAAATGTGGTATTATTCAGCTATCAGATTAATATCTGAAATATCTTTTTTTTAACTGTATTCTCTTTGTCAGGGAGTTGGGTAAATGATTAATTAGATCTTTACCATCTCTAATGGTTCTTGTGCTATGATTTATATATAAAAAAAGTAGAAGCATGTCCTAGCATGAGGGACACAGAGAAAATGTGTGAGTAAAGAGGAAAGCTTGAAACCAGAGGCTGTGAGTTATATCAGTTTCCTCTGATGGAGTTTTGAAGCCTGAATGATCATCTAGCCTGACCTCTGTAATATTACAGGCCATAAAATTTCACTTTGTTATGCCAGCTCTAAGCCCAATTTATCTTACTAAAGATGTTAAAAAGTAAGAGCCAGATTTTCAACGATATTTAGGTCTTTAAAAGGTAGAGGTAAAAATATCAGTACAGATTAGCTGCTTCTCATTGATTTCATGAAAGGCTGACATGCAACAACTTTACACTGGGTTTGAAAACCTGGGTAGATCTCTCTCTGAGGGTTTTCAATTACTTTGAATGTCTGGGCACACATACATGGCTATATATACAAATCACAGTACTTTACACTTTTCTAAACATAATTCATGGGACAAGATAGAAAGGCTCTTGGGAAGAGACACGTTCATCCCTTTGTGACTGCATTATCTAATAGGAAGCTAACATTTCTTCATTGTTTGGATGGGGATCTATTTTCCTAACTCAATCTTCTCTCAAAAGACCCTTAATGTTAATATCTGTGGGTTAGAAAAAGTCCAGCATTCTAAGCACTAACCCTGAAAAGTGCTTTGATCTCATAATCTAATTTATTTCTAAAAAAAGGGTATATAAATAAGAGAAAAGTATCACAAGTGTGTATAAGAAAGCATTCTAAGTGCCACTTTTAATGACATTTTAACAGGGATTAATACAAACTTCCTACTTATGGTCATGAAAAATTCTTCATATACTGGTTTGGTAATTATATAGCATAGAGAAAAGTATATTATGTTCTGGAGAATATTAGCTTCCCAGGTGTTTTAGGTAAAATTTTTGAGGGAGTTCAGTAACAATGCCCAAATTAAGTTTTACTTTAGCTTTTCCCTTCTGTAAATTACATAATTGTTCTTCTTTTTACTGCTGAACAGAAGGTAAGTAGGAGTAAAATTACAAAACACATAGAAATATGTTATTATTTTTGCTGTGAGAAAAAAAAAAAGTTAGAGAAGCAGAAAGAGCAACACTAGAAAGAAATACATTTCCTTCCACCCTCACTTGAAATTTCCCAGTATGCATTCCACTACTACCCACCATCTCATAATAAAGGTTAAACCAGGTACGTGTTTCATTAAGTACTTAGAAATGTCTTAGTAAACTTTCTTCACTTTGAAGGTGGGAATGCAATAACAATAGGGTACTTCAAACTGTCGGATACATTTGAGGGAAACTTGAATTTAAAAATAAGTCCAAGGAACTGTATCATGCAAATTATGTTTCTCTAATCAGTAAACTGGGGTGGAAGAAGAAAAAACAGGTATCATTCATTTTGACTTAAACAGGGTTTTCAACACTCTCTGTCATAATACTTGTGCATCCAAGTCAGGACATCATGGTCTGAATGAGCACACAAGAGGTTAAAAAAAAGTGTTGAATGGTCATACCTAGAGGGCAGTGGTTAATGAATTAAGATCTACCAGCCTGTGGATAACAAAAGGACAACTGCAGAGGCCTGTACGGGGACCTCTTCTAGCTAACACCTCTGTCCATGGCCTGCAGGATATAATGGAGTGCACATTTATTCAGGGTACAGAGGACACCAAATTCACTGGGAGGAAACCTGTTGGTACTCTTGAGAGAAGGGTTCCAACCAGAGGGGCTGGAACAGTAATGCAGGGGCAGTGGTGGAGTGAGATGTGGTCTCCTGCGTGATCCGAGAGCATCCCGATTCCCAGACAAACCCTTCTGGCCACTGCATTCCACAGTGTGCAGGTAAGTCCTTTTCATCACTCATGCTGATGGGTAGCACAGACACACACACACACCCCAGAGCCTTTGGTAAGCCCAGCGTTGCCAAGAACAAAGAGCTCAGAAACGTGGATGTTCCAAAAGCTGTTTACTTTCGAAGGGGTCCAGCAGCATGAGAGGAAGAGCCCCTCTGCGTGACCACGGATATAGGGGTCAAGGTCCAATAGGGTTGGGAAGAAGGCGGGGAAATATGACAGCCAATGTGAAGAAGGGAGGGGTGGAGTGTGTGGGACAATGAGAACCAATGAAGGTTTGGGAAGGTTTGGGAAGGTTCGGGAAGGGAAGGTTCGGGAAGGGAAGGGAAGGTTCGGGAAGGGAAGGGAAGGTTCGGGAAGGGAAGGGAAGGGTCGGGAAGGGAAGCTTCGGGAAGGGAAGGTTCGGGAAGGGAAGGGAAGGGAAGGGAAGGGAAGGGAAGGGAAGGGAAGGGTGGAGTCAGGGATACAACAACAACCAATCAACATAGGAAGATTAAAGTAACCTTAGGGAGAGACTACTCAACCAACCTCAGAGGTTATTTCGCACCTCAGAGTTGTCCCACCAGTTTGTTGCTGCTGTGGGAGCCTCTCAGCTTCTCCGAGATGGTTTCAGCCACCGCAACAGAACAGGCTGGAAGAATTGTTAGATAGGAAACTTCTGAAACTGAGCAAGGAAAAGTCCCAAGTGCTGCTCCCAGGGCAGAGGAGGACCTGCAATGGCACAGGCTGTGGACAGACAGGATGGGAGCAGCCCTGAGGGAATGTTGCTGGGGCCTGATGGGCAGTGAGCTGAGCCCCAGACAGCATGGTAGCCAAAGAGCTTCCTGGGCTCTATGAGCTGCATGGGCAGCTAATACAGTTCATTCCTCTCTGCCCAGCACCCATCAGACTACAGCTGGAATACTGTGTCCAGTTTGGGGACCTCCTGTGCAACAAAGAAATCAGCAAACTAGAGCAAGTTCAGCAAGGATGCAGGAGGTCAGAGCCCTTGCCTTGTTAGGAGAAGCTGAGGGACTGTGCCTGGTTCAACCTTAATACAAGGGAGCTTTGTGGGCTCCTAACAATAGCTCGCCTGGTGTGCCCTGGAAGATTTCCAGGCAGACAGGCAGGCCCTCCGCAGCCACACATACTAGGAGAATGATATTCAATGGTGTGAGCTGAAACTAGAGATTTTCACATTGAATATACGGAAAAAATTCCTGACTCTGAGGACAGCCCAGCACTGGGACAGGCTGCCCAGACAAGCTCTGCAGTCTCCAGCTGTGGCAGCTTTCAAAATCCAACAGGAAAAAGCCCTGCACAGCCATATCTGACCTCAGCGCTGTCCCTGTTTGGGAGCACGAGGTGGGAATAGAGACTTCTTGAAGTCCTATCTGAACCTGAATTGGTTTTGAATCTGAGAAACATTAGCCAATAATGATATCTCAGCTGCTCCCCAGCCATCCTTAAATTTGTAGCTAGAAAGACCGATATCTTAAATTGGTCTTTCAACACCTCAAGCAAAAAGACAAGAGAAGTTGTTGGATCTCCAATTTCACAAGCTATTTTAGCTACAAAGGCAGAGAGTTGTAATGTGCAAGCCTTTTAAAGCCTGCCACCCTGATATCTGCCAGGTCAGAGGGTCAGTCTGAAGGCCACGAAATTCATGTCTTGAATAAAAATCTCCCCTGGCAGGCATATCACAGCATTCCTCCAGTTACACTGGTATTGGAAAGGTTAATTTTTCTTCTCACCCACTGCAGTGGTTGTTTCCATCTATTGATACTTCAGTCAACCATTTCTTTCCTTATTAACTTTAATTATCATCTCTTACATGACCACAAATCTTCTGTTAGCATTATTTCTGAAAATGTTTCACATACACAGGACAGCAAATATCAGTTTGACCTGGATTTCCTTTGAGACCATTAATTGCATGAAATATTTATTCTCTATCTCATTAAATAAAATTAGTTTCAAATGTAACTAGGCCGGTTTAAATTGTATTACTTTTTACTTTTACAAACAATGGATGTACACAATCTTTCTGTTTCTGAAGATCTATATCAGGACGTGATTAACCACCTTCATTTGATAAATACCAGATGAACAATAACTTATTATTCACTAAGAAGATGTTTAAAAAATCTGGGATAAATATTGTTACCTACTTAGTGTTGCCTAGGACTAAATGGTATTTTAAATTGTCTGGCATTAACTTTTTGGCATACTTGGTCAACCCAACTCAAGTATTTTTCAGGTACTTAGGCACAGTTTAGTCACTAGTATCTCTTACATCACTATTCTAATCCTATTTTCTTTTAGAGCAGTATGCACATAAGCAATTATCTTTGCTTAAGACAATGACTTTAAGAGAACCAACTACAGCAAGCATAAAAAGTACATATTATTTTACAGTCCTTATGCTTTATTGCTAATTTAATTAGCTCCCATTTACCCACAAACACAGCTTGATGGATATATTCTCTTCTTTATTATGTCAATTAGCACCCTGCAATGTGGTGCTTCCTAAAATTATCTCATCTGTTGCAGATGACAATGCTCCTCAGTGGTCATATTCAGCAATATATAAGGCTCACTAGAGCTGGTCCTTGGCAGCTCTTCCCAGCTTCTGCTTCCCTGAGGCTGAGGACAAGACTGTGATAATTAACAGGACCCTGAAAATTCTCCACTCTGTAGGTGGAGAAGAGAGAAACAGCTCCAAAGGCAATTCTCCAGAAATCTTAGTTTTATCTATCAGCATTAGAAAAGCCAACATACTGAAATGCTTATTTTTCTTCTGTTGGCAGAGGCACTTGCAAACAAGCATTGGGAAAAAAAAGACCTCTTGGTTTTTGTTGAAAGCAGAAAAAAACATGGTCATCTTCACTGCTGTTAACTTTCAGGATCTCATGTTCAGAGAGACCTAGCACTACTAGTAATATCCAGGAGACTCATATTCTAAAATAATGGAAAAAATACACACTTTCACAGTAAACATCCAGTGCTGGTCCTGACAATTCCTATTTGCTTTCATAAGGAGAAATTACACCCTGTCCAGTGTATACTTAGACCCAAATATTACTGTAGCTATGGACATTCATTTACAAGAAAATGTGCACAAAACCACAGCCTTTTATTTGTCTCCACTTCTGTTCTGACAGAGCCACTTCATGCTTATGTGGAGTGCATTATTCACTGTAGAATTCACATAAACAAACATCACACAAATATATCCCTCTTAGTTGTGACTACATGATTTCATCTCACAACTGGTGACAAACTGGAGGCATTTCCATCTTCTTTTCTTACTGTAAATACAAAAACTTTCAAATTGAGACAAATATTACCTTTTCAGCATGGCTCTCAGTCTTCCATGTTGCCCATACATAGCTCCCTCCAGCTGCAGCGGGAGGTCTGCATTCAGAACTGGAATATAAATTCTAAAAGCAGGAGAGATATCAGCTCCTTTCATGACACCTTCTCTGGGACTGCCCAGATTAAATATCTCTAAAACCAACCAAATAAATCCCCTAGGACTCCTAAACTTGAAATTCTATGAGCCTCTGGACTGTAGCAGAATTGACTCAACTTTCTTTGCAGAGTTTTTCCATCACAGAATACTTCCTGTACAAAACTCAGTCTCTGAATGGAGCATATCCATTTGCACCAGTTGAAAGCATTTTACATAAAATATAAAAAATAATACAGGTTTGTATGATGTACTACAGAAAGTTGGGGGATTTTTGAAACAGGAATCATTAGTAATAAGTTACTTATATCTGACTGACACTTAAAGAAGAATGTCTAACAGAAGATACTTGCTGAATTTTCTGGTAAATCTTTTCTGTAATATTAGGTGTGAATAGAATGCATACAGAAAACTTCCTCACCAAAGGTGAAACAAAGACACCATGCAATCTGAACTGAGAATTAGTGTTCTCAGGAAATCAATGGCTTCTTGATTAATTAGCATACAGCTGCTAATCACCCTCTAAATTGTTGTTACAACCAGACATAACTCTGCCAATACACTTCACTGGAAATTACTTAATTGCGTGCTCACTTTAAATTCCCTGTAAAAAGAAGGTGATCAAAAACAGAAATAAAAAAAGGCAGGCCTAAAACAGAAAATCTCTCAGTTTTCTAACTGATTTGGGGGATGAGTCTTTTCTCAGGCCTAGGGAAATAGCAGCTGAACAAATGCAAGAATTCAGTTTTACAGTACTTAGAGTTTTGCCAGATATAGTATGTCATTATGGGCTTCTTTAAATCCTAATTTTTAAAAAAATAATGAAATTCTAGTATATAGAAATACTAATAAAATATACATAAAGAGAGATAAAATTCTAATGTTTATTATTACCACCTTCCATTTCTCTCATCCCTGATTGCCCTAAGGAAAACACATGAATCCACTACTGCATTTAAATCCTAGCTATCATCCGGGAACTTTAGAAAGCAGATGAATGTTTTCCACTGAAATTCCTATTAGGGATACTGTCAAAGCAAAACAAATGTAAAAAATTTTTGGTAACACTTGGTGCTACATTGTATCAGACTCCATTATTATGTTTTGCCTACTAATAAAGTATAATTTCATTTATAATTATATTATTGTTATAAATTATATTAAAAATAATTTAACTATTTAATAATTATTTTGTTTATATTTATTTTATAATGTATGCAGTAATTTTCATCTGAGAGACCGGAAAATTAATGAGAGAGGAATTGAACTTAATTGAACTTAACCATTTTTTTTCCCACAACTTTTTTTAAAAATAGTATTAATGAGGCAGAGAAATATCGCAAGGCTCTCCCAGCTGATAAGCACTAAAGAGAAAAAAGCTATTACATCAGATGTGGTGTGAGTTTGCTAAGGGTCAGAGAGAAGGCTCATAAGTCAAGCCAGAAATAACATTAGAAAGTATTAGATGGGGTTCCCCTTGACTATACATTAGTTCTAATGCATTTGCCCTTTGTGACAATCAACGCCATCCGAACTGAACATTAAAAACTCATTGGTGCTTCAGGGGCTTCTTCTGGCTTTACTGTTTTTGGCACTGTGTCCATCAGTAACTAGGCCTGGGGAAACCCATCCAGCAAACACAAGAATAAACAAATCCCTTCATCCAAAATGCAAATTAACTGGAATGTGCCCATTTTAAAGTCATTTCAATACCATGGCAAATAGCTGATAATACCAAAAGTATTTTGCCTCATTTCCTGAGAGTTGTTTGGTTTTCTTTAAACTACAGCATTAATTTGGGTAAAATAAGGTATGAATGTTAAGTGTAATAGCTATCATTGAATAAAACTAGATGGCTACATTTCATAAAAAGCATAAAAAGTGCATGAAAACATACCCTGGGAAAAAAAGCCTTCTTTCTGTTTAGTTCAGTCCGTTTTCCAGTCAGTTTATTGGAGTTTTGTCTTAATCAAAACCAGAAAATTGTTTTAGCCTAATAAAGTTAAGAAAATTTTAATCTAGATTCCTTAAGGCTTGTCTTAAAAATGAAGCTAATCTGTATTATGTGCTCATGTACCTTCTGTGTCAAGTCTGTGTATAGCAACATCCTAAATCATAGAATCATTTAGGTTGGGAAAGACCTCTAAGATCATCAAGTCCATCCATGAACCTGGCACTGCCAAGTCCACCACTAAACCATGTCCCTGAGTGCCACATCCACACATATTTTAAATACTTCCAGGGATGGTGACTCGACCACTTCACATTTTGATACATTTCTTCGTAACATAGCTCCACTGAAACTTGAATTAAAATTTCCAGTCCAGTTATTTGACTTGATTGCCTGAAACTACTTATGTCACAACTTTTTCGAAAAAAACAAACACTTTGGAACATTCACGTCATATCCGAAGCAGCAACCAAATGAACAATTCAGTAGGAATGCTATTTGTAAGGGTAATGCTAGAAAGAAAATGAAATCTTGTCATAACACATGGGAATTAAATAATTTGTTTCTGTACAGCTTTTGACACACTTCATAACAATGGAGACCATATCTCTTTTACATAGGACCCATAGGAATGTTAAGTGAATAACAGAAAACTTAACAAGAAAACAAGATATAGAGCGACCATGAAAATTCTCCTAACAGTAATTACATTTTCCCTTCTGAAATATAAATGCTGTAGTCTGGTATCTGTCCCAGACTGATTTTAGATTAATAAAGAGAAGCTTATCCACCAACAAATTACATAAACAAAGATAAAATTTTGAGGGTTTTGTTTGTTTCTCAAAATTTTTCCTCGTGATTGATCCTAGTACAGAGAAAACTTTGGTTTAAGTAGAGTAAACAGAAAGAAAAAAATAGTTCAATGACAACTTCATAGAATCTTAGAACCTTAGAGTCATAGAATGGTTTGGGTTGGAAGAGATCATCTAGTAAAGACTATCTTGTTCAAATTCCCCTGTCATGGACAGCGACACCTTTCACTAGGCCAGTTTACTTAGAGCTCCAGCCAATCTGGCCTTGAGCACTTCCAGGCACTTATTTATCTTTCAGGGTCCAGATCATGGAATGGTATCAAGGTAACAGGTTTGGCCTGGTTTCATCTGTTTCACTGAGCTGCCTGTTACACCTCTGTATCATCTCCATTGTTACTGGAGTGCTGTATTCAGAGTAACTTCTACTGTGCCTGGAGTTTCTGAATTTGTGGGTCTAGGTATTATCCCATCCCATGTTCTGACCCCATGAGACTTCTTTCCCTCTACTTATAAGCAGTAGCAGCAAGCCTGTAACCTGGCATGTGGCACGGCAGGTGCCTGATCCAGACACCCCAAATGGCTAACTGCACATCCCAGACAACAAAAACAAAGCATGAAGGATCCACACTCTGCTTCGTTATTTTAGTATCTGCAGTACTTGGGAGTAATTCCTCTCCTTATTTTGTCTGATGCAAATCTTGGGCAAAGCGACAGTACTTCTTAAGAATGTATCAT
Source organism: Origma solitaria (assembly GCA_013397895.1). Lineage (NCBI taxonomy): Eukaryota > Metazoa > Chordata > Aves > Passeriformes > Acanthizidae > Origma > Origma solitaria. The sequence goes on along the minus strand of VZRL01005190.1, from coordinate 528,176 downwards.
GTAGATATTTGCCTTTGTCTTTTTGTAGTATTCAGTTGTCCTAAGAGTCCCTTCTGTTCAAGTCTGCATAAGGTGCTGTAGCTGTCTGTAGGTTTGAATAAAAAAATATTTGGGATTTACAACATTGACAACCTACCTTGTCCTTCACTCTCCCTGCAGTTTACTTCTGGACTTTCCAACAAGTGCCTTTGTTTTCAGTAAGGATCATAAAAATCTGTGGTAAAATCTAGGTCTCCCATTTCTAATATATAATCAAGAAACAACACTGGAACTACAATCCAGGATACAATACAGTTTGAAATCAGATGTAAATTATTAGGTCAGTGACTCGTTTTTCCTAATGCACTTTTTTTTCTGTCATAGTTTATCAGTGTTCGTAATAGAAAATTACATAAAACTAATATTTTGGTGTTTGCAAATTATGTAAAAGCCTTATTAGTTTTAAGATAAATAAAATGCCTAAAAAGGGAATGGGTCATAATGTGTTTGAATACTGGTATTTTAATATTTCTGCTAGGAGTAGAAAAGTCCTAGATCAACTGCAATATTTCAATTCCTTACCTAAAACTCCTGTGGAAGCTAAAGGCTTGTGCCTCCTACCTGATTTATTGCTGGATGTGGTAGAAATAATAGAAATATGTAATAAACAAGCAAGGTTAAAGCCAGGCTGACATTTCACTGATACCTTGTACTTGCTGGAAGATGAATGTTTTTGTCTAGACATTTGCCCTCTTTTGATATCATGACATGACAAGCATTTGTTGAGAACAAATATTTAAAGACAAAGTGCCAAGGCTAAGAGGCCACAAATACAGCTCCTGTTTTCACACGTAAGTGTAGAAAACATTTCATTCTTCTTAGGGGAAGTATGCTTGTGGCAAAATAAATTTTACTATGTTCTTCTCATATTTAAAATATGTCTCTCTAAATGCCTACAATTCATTTGTAGGCAAAGTAATAGTGATAAACTTATGGCTCCATGCGAAGCAGTGAAAAAGTCATGAAGAAAGAGTGTAGCTTTTAAAGAATCATTTCATGCTCCTATTTTATAATATAAAAAGTAATGTTTAAATATGCTCAACATTGCCAGGCACTATTTTGTCATAAAATATTTTCAAATGTACAGATAGAAATAGTAAGTTCAAATGAAATTGGCAAGACATAAAAATTGCTTTCCAGTGTGCTCTGGTAACTGAGAGCAAAGTTTGGCCCAAAGATTTTTGTCTCATGTAGATTACAGGTTGAGGAGTAATTGCTATTTAAAAGACCCTGAAGTCTGCTTATCTTATTGTTATTCATTATCTCAAAGAAGCATGGGACTCTCAGCACTAAGGATGTGTGCTTGTATCATAAATAAAATCCTACTAATGAGAAGTTTATAGGACTAAAACAATTCAATTATACGCCTTATTTAATTACCGTATCTATTAATTTACTTCTTCATTTAGCTACATGTTCCTTTTGCGGTTTTCTTATCTGTCTGCCATGAATATGTGTTTACAGAATCATAGAATGGTTTGAATTGGAAGGGACCTTAAAGCTCATCTCATTCCAACCCCCCTACCATGGGCAGGAACACCTCCACTAGATCAGGCTGCTCTAAGTTCCATCCAAGTTGGCCCAGATTGTTTGCCGGAATTGGGCATACACAGCTTCTCTGGGCAACCTCTCCCAGTGCTTTACCACCTTCACAGTAACGAATTTATTCCTGATTTCTAATCTAAACCTATTCTCTGTCACTACATGCCTTTGTGAACTGAAGTCCCTCTCCAGCTCTCTTGTAGGACCCTTAAGGTACTTTATGGAGGAAAACGATTGAAAAGAGGAAATAGAAGAAGAGGACATAGAGTTTGAAGTTGTTCCTCTGGAGGTCATAGGTCACCGTGTCATAAAATCACGTACAGAAATCTTCAGGTGTTGTCTGGCAAATTGTCATCTTTCTGATCCATTATTCCCATGACAAGACAATCCTTTTAAAGCAGGACTTTGCAAATATTTAAAAAAAAACAGTTGGGGGGGGTGGGGTGGTATTTTTTTAATTGTTATATTAGCTGGTCTTCCACGTTTGAATAGTTTTCTAGTTCTACATATCTCTTTTTTTTTTTCATAAATAAGGAACTCTACCAAATCCTGATAATTTTGTACAAAATTGCTAAAAATACATCCTAAATCTATTTCTTTCTAGTTGCTTGGTATAGTCAATATTGAGTTCACTGAAGAAAAAGAAATATTTTAAATTATATTTTTGATACTTAATTTGATACCCTGATGTATACTCCTCTTGTTAGAAATGGATGAATCTACAAGCTCTTTCAAGATTGAGGAGACCATTTTTCAGAAATTCATATTTGCATCTTAGGAAGAGCACAATCCCTGTCCTGAAACAGTGAGCAGCCAAACGAATATCTACTTCTGGAAGAAAGGCAATTTGCTTTAGTGAAGCATACTGAAAATGTTGCAAAGAATATGAGTATTAGAAAGCCTGAGAGACAATGAAATACCCAGCAAATTTTACCAGCAGTAATCCGTCAGGCTGAATGCCCACATTTGTGCATCTTGCATAAAATGCCTTGTTTTTTGGAAAACCACACATGAAAAAGTAGAACCCTGGTGAAAAACATTGAAAGAGGCAGCAGTGATATTTGCAAATCCTCATCCTTTATATTTGGAGAGTAAATTTCAAACACTCTTGATGAAAGATATCCAGAAACTGTCAAAATGTCTATTTACAATTTTAAAAGATTCTTAAAATGGAAGACACAAAGGTGATTTGGTGATCCATTTCATTCTCTAATGAGAACTTCGGGATTTGTTGCCTCTTCTTGAAGCTTTTCTATATTAGGGAGTCTGTCTCTGCTGAGGATACAGGGAGTGTTTCTCCAGGTTTCAGCACATCAAACCAGCTGCCCATGTGAAGCAGGATTGTACAGACCAAATGTCTGATTAGAGAGCTCCTCTCTCAAGTGGTAGCATCACCCATCCCTTGCTCCTAATAATCAGGGAAATTTTCCTTTTTCCTCTAAAAATAATCAAGCAACATTGACTAAATTTCTTCAGCATGCTGCTTAATTCACAAGCTCCTGAAAATAAAATAATAAGCCCTAGAGCTTTGAAAGCTCTCTAAAATTATTATATTCATGCTCCCTATGATATATTAAACCCAGGACAAGATGTGAAGACTCAGCACAACAGTATACTGCAGAAAGTAAAAAACTGCTCTGCTGACTGCTTGGTACTGCAAGCTTAAATCTTACTCCAGGGCCTTATGCATCAGATTGGGGAAAAATACAAAGTGTATATTTATTGGTTTTTTCCTTCACAAACCATTAGTGTCCTTTCTCTTTTCCCATTAAATACAGAAGTCCCACTTTCTTCCCCCAAGGCAAAATTAAGGCCTCGGCTGAGCTAAAAATAACTGCTTCTAATTTAGCATTTTGCCTCAGAGTAAGTACATTAAGGAAGAAACCTCTGAGTGGCTTTTGAAATGATATAGACTAAATTGACAAGTACTCTTCTGGGGTATCTGTCTCTTTCACTAAAAGAATAAAATTGTTTCCCCAACTTTTTCCCTCAGCTGTAACCAAAATTATTGTAGAGTAAATGTTCTGTTTGTTTATGGCAATTCTGACCAAAAATCCTATTAAACAATAATAGGATTTGTTTCTCAACTGCCAGTTTCTGTTTTGAAAATACACCCCCATGTTCTCTGAATTCTCAGAACAAATTCTGATTGATTTGTTTCTCATCTTTCTCTTTTGAAAATAAAGTTCTTGCTCTTTACCATTTTAAAGCATTTTGAGAGGTGATCAACCACTCAGCTTGTTTTTCAGATTTATAGAATTTTGCCCACCAGGGGCTTAAATTACATGTTTAACTGCAACCAGAAACTGACCTTCTGTAGCTCCTTCCCTTAAAAGAAACTTTCAGTCCAAGTTACTGCAAGTGGTTTATCTATTTGCTTGTATTTTTATAAATATTAGTACTAGAATAAAATGATCTATAGAAATTTTGGGTTTATATATATCAAAGAAGATAGTGGGCCTTGAAAAGAGAAAAGTCCTAGACTTAAAAGTTTTTGTGTAAGATAAACAAGATATTGTCTACTCCATCTTAAACAGAGAGGATTTTTGCTTGGTGATTTTGAATGCTTATTAGGGAGCACTTTATGGTATGAACATTAAATCAATTACTTTCTAAATGCTGAAAATATCATACTTTAGCTTTCAAGAGGCTTAGGTAGCTATTTTCAGAAGGAAGGAAATGAATAACAGAATTAATGTTGTGTTTCAGCTAGAAATAATTTTTAAAAAATAGGAGGAGGAAGGTGAAAGAAAGAAAGAAATGTTATTTGAAAAGATAAATGTCTATTCTCCCTCCAGTGGGTTTGTCAGCCAAAACAACTTTGGTCCGAGAGCTAAAACTTATTCTGCAGCTGTAGTAGCAGGAGTAGAAACACAACAATGGAACATCCCTACTTGAAAGGTGTGATTTATTTGGTAGATTTTCAAAATGTATATTAAACACATAATAACTTCACGTGTAAATAAACTCCTTACTTCTTATATTAAAGTCCTCCACCTTAATCAGAATTCCTTCACGTGTGTCCTTCATGCTCTGGCTCTGTGAAACACTGAGCACTCTTTGTGTCCATGGAGGTCATTTCTACTGCAAGTGGATGATGAGGAATGTCCTGGGGGACTCTTCATTCCAAGACACACTGTTCAGATTTCTCTGTAACTCACCGGTGAGCATTTTGCGTCAGAGTAGGACATAACCTCTCCCCTCTTTTAGCCCTCCTTACTCTGATCTTTGCCCTTCTGTTCACTATCCAGTGGTTTGCTAACCAATAATGATTTTGATGAGAGTGTCCCTTTGGATGTACATGTTCTGTGGATCAAAGGTCTCATCCCTTGCTCAGAGTTTTTTCTTTTTTTTTTTCTTTTCATCAGAGAGCCTATTTTTCTCTGACCAGTCGTTTTGCAGGGGGAATTTCTTATGAAATAATCCTGAACCAGCAGTTGACTACTTGGAGCAGAAATTATAGCAGACACCTCTGAACTCTGCACAGGGAGGAACTAAAGAAATTTTGTGTCCCTCCTTGTGTGCTATATTTTCCTTCTTTTTTATTAGGTTTGACATTTCTAAAGTCTTATTACAGGTTATTACTTTGTGACTGTGAGCTGAGAAGAGTCCTTATTGAAATTAGAGCACACAAACATATCTGTAAATGCAAACACAGACATTGTGAACATGGAAAAGCAAGAAATCATCTAATCAAACAATAGCACATTTCTAAATTGCTAAATAAAAGATGACATAACAGGTGAGGAAGGAAAATTAAGTCAGGAACAAATGAGATCCATGGAATGTATCCTAAATATTTCTAGTTTTGAACAAGGAGAATTAGAGGTTGTTTTTTTCTTCTTCTTCTAAATTAAAAGTCAACTTCTTTGGTCTCAGAAAAACATAGAAGTTAGTAATTAGAATCCAATACTAGAAAATTTTGAAGTATAAAGGAAAGCACTTGGTCTTTCTCATTAGCTTTTATTAACAACATTCTGAGTTTGTGAAATTAGTGTAACAAGTTACAAATGATGCATGAAATTAAAAATTTCTGTTTACCCTATAGAGCTTTCATCCATGGCTGGCAATGCTCTGCTGGAGTATATGCAGTAACAGGTTGCCAATCTCAGCCAAAACCTCTCCAAAATATGTGGTTTCTTAGCCTAAACAAAGCTGTTAAAATATTGTGAGGTTTGTTGGTTTTTTTTTTCCACACTAACTACTCTTTTTACTTTGTACAGAGAAAAGTATCTTGAATTCATTCCAAGAGTTGATCATGACTCTCTGTGACCTCATAAAACAACAGGCTCACCTCAGAAACCTGCATGCAGAGCACAGGCTGAAGGGCACTGGACAGGAGCAGAAATCAGGCTGATGCTCACATCAGAAAAAACTCCCCACAGCCCAAAATCTAATATTTGTGGCATACTGTCTCACTAGACCACGCGTTAATCATGTCCATAAATCCAGGATTTACTAGGTCAACACTCAACAGGATGGTTCTGTGCATTTTTCCCAGATGATTTGTAGAGAGTTTCTGACAGGAAAAATACCCATAGGTCTTAAAGTAGTTCTTTCAGGGTAACCATACTTTCTGAGACACAAGATCTCGAATCACTGTCCCAAATGCAACTGTGCTAAACTTAAATGATTTTTCTCTGTCTTATACATGCTTTCAGGCTGATTTGTAATTGTATACAAATCATCCTGTGATTTGTATACAATTACAGGTCTTTCCATGACCCCATGTTCATGTAGGAGACTATATACTTACTTTTTTCCCAACTTCTCATTTTTATTTCTTTCCTTAATCTCCCTCCAGATATTTCTCCTGAACAAACTGAGAATTCTAAATTAAATATTTTCAATCCAGAAAATGTAAAACCCACACTCTTTTAACTTTTTCTTTAAGGCTGTTAGTTTGCAGCCTCTTTCCAAATTGCTTCTGTGTTTGGAAACATTTTTAGCCATAGCTGAATTTTGTCTTAGAATAGAAGATAGCTTCCTGTTCAATCACTGTTAGAACAGGATAAAAATGAAATCACAAGGCGTTATCTAAGCTATGAGGTCTTCAGAGGGCCAAATGATGCATAAAAAACTTAAATTTTCCCCACCATTACTCTTAACTATTATTGCTTCTTTCTAGAGCTTTCTTATGCCTGAATTTGATAAACATCTTTTCTTAGGCAACGGTTTCAGGTTTCAGGGCTGAATCTGACAGCTGTTTCTGTAACAAAGTGCAGTAGCCTCCCACCTCTTATTTGTTTTGGGGTAGCAGTAAATAAACCAAATCCAGTTTGAATAAACATATTTATTTGTTGTTCAGTGCTGAATAGTGAGAACCTTGCAGTGAAAAGAACCTGCTCATTCGCCTTTGAAACACAAAACTTCTTGTAATTTTGTAAATTACTACATTAAGGCATAGTACTTCGGCTTCATCCTTGCTGAAATGATATTTAGGCTTTTTTTTCCTATTCACTATAACTTTCATTAAGATTTTTCATTTTATATGAACAATGGTTTTGATAAATTTGTAAAACGAATAGTTATTTGTTTTCCAACCCCAATGGAAACAATACGACCAAGTACCAAGAAGTGCAAGAAACATTTTCTGTGTGCATAAACTGTTTTCAAGCACAAAATTTTGTTTCTTCTTTCCGTGTTCCTTCTACACATTTTCTTATTCTTTCTCTTTTTCTGTTTTGGCTTCTATAAGTTTTAGTGTTATACAACAAAATTTCCTTCTGTCAATTGACTTTAATATGTGTTAAGCACATTATTAAATTAATATTAAGTCTTACTAGTGGAATCTTCTTCCAAGTAAGAGATAAACAAAATGAAAGAAACCAGTGACTAACTGAAAATATATTTGAACTTCAGTTGCTGAAACTTTCGTATTACAAAACTGATACTTTTAGTACATGCCTATCATATTTAATATAAAAAATCAATGACAAGAGTAAAGTGACATTTTTACTTGAATTAAGTTGAACACAAGTGATATTTTCTGCAAAAGAGTGTAGCCAAATTGCTGGGGGAAACCCTTGATGGATTCCTTTTTTACCGAAATGAGTAATAGCTAAAGTGCTTTGCTGTTCTGAGTGTTTCTTCACTTTCTCGTCCAAAAGATAGAGCTATTTTTTAAATTACTTTCCTTTGTGTGAGAGATGTAGTGCCATGTAGACTTTTAGTATTTATTTCTCCTTTACAGTACTTGTTATGAGAAAAAGAAGCAAATAACAAAATGCATATGCTTACTCCTATAGAAAGCTATAACAATATTTCTGGCTGTATTAAATCTTTTATGGTTCTATAAGTTCTCAAGTTCCTGAAATAAATTCCAGTGCAATTATGCAAACTCATAAATACTTAGGTATATTCAGATAGTACATAGCTACATGTTCAGCTTTGAGCAGTTTGCTTCTGCTGCTTATGTGTCAAGGAAATTTGTAAATCTTTTTAATAATAGCAGTAGAGCTATATGGGATATGACTTTGTAATCAGCTCTCACCTGAAAAATAAAGTGTTGCAGCCAGTCAATTCACAGAATTCTTCGTGGCTGTTAGGGACCAAGAATGATAGACAAGTGATCAGTTAATCTTAAATATTTCTGTGATAGCCATTCCTGCTGTGTCTTATTTCATTTAGGAACTCATGACATCTTCAGTCATCCACTTCTACTGCAGATAACCACATTATTTAAATTATTTGATGAAACGATCAAAATCTACCTTAAAAAAAATGTTAGGTATCTTATGCGTGTTACTTTTATTGGCTACTACTTAAAATGTCATGATTGCCAGAAGATCTCTTCTGCTTTTTTTTTTTGCTTGTATATATTTCTGTCCAGTTTAACAGTCACTTACAGCTATGCTGGAGCTATCATTTTGTTTGAACAGCTCTTGTACCTCAAGTAATGCGTTTGAGGAGAGCAATCATCTGCCCCTTATGCCTTCATTTTGCTAAATAAGCCAGTTTTTGGTGTTCTCTTTTAGAAAGAATACGTCCTTCCCTGTATTATTTTAATAGAGGGGTTTTTTGTAATTTTTGCATCTTGAATATGAGTGAACAACTGTATTTAGCATTGTAGATGACAAATCCACAGTGCATGAATTGATGAATTTTAGTGCATTGAAAAATGTTCATCCAGTGCATGAAAATTCCTCTCCACACATGCAGACGTATCTTCTTTGATGTTTCCAAAAACTAACCCACCTTTTACTAGCTAGTTCTAATTACAGATGACTTTCAATCCTATCAAGCCTTCCTCATTCAGTGGTTAATTTTTAACCAAAGCATGTGGTCATATTTTTATATTAATTCAACTTTTGTCATTGCAGACATTAAGCCATACATATATGTGAAAGGTCATCCCTCCAACATGATATTTTGATCTTCATCTATACTGAAAATGTCTCCTGTCTTTTTTCCTTAATCAAAAAAAGCCCTCCATCAGCTTTCTTTTCTTCTGCTCCTTTTTTTTTTTTTCAAGGTCATAAAAATACTAAATAAGGTCTCTGACCTGTGAGAATTTCATTAGTAATCTTTTCTCTTTTTTTGACATAAGTCAATTCTTCTCTTCAGCTATTTTTTTCTCCACTTTATCATTCTTATAAAAATCCTGTCTTTCTCATTTTAGCCTAAATTTTTCAACATGGTACTGCATTACGTGCTTCACTTATGCCAAGATAGGTGAGATATACATCATTTCCCTTCACTATAAAACTCAGTTATCTCACAAAGATACGAAAGCACTCTGTTGAAATAGTCTTCATGAATGTAGTTGGGAATTAAAAGCATGTGCAACATATCTACATTTAGCGCTCTATTTCCCACTTTCTCCAGTACTGCAAAGTCTATATTCTTTTAGCCTTCCTCTACTGAGCCTTAGTGCCCCAGAGGCCTAAATTAACTGTCCATACAGTCTTAGATGCGACTGCTTGGAAGAGAAAGGCACCTTTTTCCTCAAGCCCTGTGTTTCTTTCTCAAGCCTATTTTGCTGTAAGATTTAGGAGAAGGTAAGTTACACATAGCAAGAACTCAAAAGTTTTAGTGACAGCCTTTTTCATGTTATCCTACTGGTGAGAACAGTCATCCACAGAAAATAAGACTATTTTCAGCCTAAGAAAGAAGTAGCATCTAAAAAAAAAAGAAATCATTAATCTCCTTGCAATAGACAGCCTCTGCTTCTTCTGAAGCTGAGCCAATGGGAAACCAGAAATCAATGATTTGTGGGTGATACTGCAGAAAACAAGGGCAGCCTAGATGTAGCCAGCTCTTCAGGGCTGAAAGTGGAACAAAAACTTTCTGGTCCCTGCCCATGCAGCTTCTGTCCTAGCCAGTTATCACTGCAGGTAATACATACTTCTGGAAGCCCATTCTCGTTTCTGTGCCTTGACTGCCTCCAAGATTAGGTAAGAGGTGGATGCCCTGATGTCTCCCCCACATTCTATGGCCCATGAACTCCAGAAATTTGTTAGTCTAAATTTAAGTGGTAAAGCAGCAGCTTCTCCAACTCAGGTTGAATGTTCCCCAACTCAGGATAGAATATTCTAGGAAGAATGAGCCTATTGATTATAAGGTTGTTTTTCTAGAGATTCAATTCCATTTAGTACCCACTAGCCATCGTCAGGATACCTCATGGGAATTTTTAGATGAAGACTGCTGTTAGTTTGGTTTTTTTGGTTGTTTTGGTTTTTTGGGATTTTTTTTAATCTTTAGGGTTTCAGAAGGCAGATGTTTGTACAACTCCGGACATGCTCCAGATATGTCCTGGAGATACTTAAGAGCCATTCACAGTCAATGGAAAGAGACATCTGAACTATGGGGTACTGCTTTCCTTCTTGTGCTCTTCTCTTTCCAGTGATTTCAGTCAGTGGCATTTAGAAGCAACAGGAATTGGAGACTGCTATTCCCATCATCATACCAGGCCACAAGAAGTGCCCACAAAGGTACATTTACAGAGCAATTCTCACTTTGCCTAAAACTGTTCTAAAGACGTATATATTTATGAGCTCCTAGTTAGTACATTAGTAATTTTCAAGGTAAAGTAAATGATAATAAAATTTATAAATTTATTAAAATGCTCAATTTTATTATTTTAAAATTTTCTGCTGAAGTTTGGGTTTTTTTTCCCAAATTATATTCTTTATGGGTTTCATTATTGGTGTATGTTGATGTTTAAAAAAGCTTTAAAAAAGAAAAACTGAGAAGGCAACTCAAATTGAAAAGAAATAACTGAGAAAAAGCAAATATTTCTCCAACCATGTTATTGGTATAGCATGTATAGCTATTCAAAGAATCAATATTGAGGCTACATTTGCCTAATTGTGTTGGGTGGTACGGTTTTGATGGTGGCAGAGGCTGAGAGCAGGGATCAGGGTCTGACACATGCACAGCTGGTTCCTGTCCATTCCAGCTGAATCCTGTAGACTACCACTGGTCAAAGACCATCAGCCAAATTGGTGTCGCCTGAGGGGAAACAGGTTGACGAAAAGGTGAAAAAATGCTACACAACAGATTTGAGAGAAAACGTTAGAGAAACAACCCTGCAGACACTCAGGCCAGAGAAGAAGGGGTGGAGATGCCCTAAAAATTCCTCTGGACTTACTTAAGGACTATTCTAAATAGTTGGATATTTCAGTTACTTGGTCCTCATTTCACATCCACTAATATTGTTTTGGCATCTAGAGGATTTTGGAGCATAAAAATCACATCAACAATTGCACATCAATCCAGAGTCCAAGATGCAGCAGGACGTCTTAGTTAAGCTGGTTTTAAAAGCAGTTCATGGTACCTGTCCCTTGCAAATCTTTCCAGCTGTACCAAAATACGATAATTATTTGAAATGTACTGCAATGTCTGTGTGCAATCTACAATTAAAAGTTTTGTCTTTCTTAGGTAGATTGGTCTCCTTGATCTCCATTTATGTAGATAAAATGTAAATATGAATATGCATATATTTCCATGAAACTTGTTAAATCTAATTGATTTTTTTTCTAAATATTGACACAAATTCATATGTATATATATGAAAATCAATGTTGTCTTCCAGTGTAAAAGGAATTGCAAATCTCTGGTGTTTGAGCATGTTTTATATACCAACTTAATTTCTGTATTCCCATCACATACTAACAGCTGTTAGTTTGAAAACAAGCAAAACTGTAGGAATGCAATAAAGGATATGAACTGCCTTTAATTTTGAACTCATTTGCAATATGTTTTACATTACTCTGGAATTTTTAATATAGTCTTTCATTAAAACACCCATAACATCCCATCATTCTTTGACAAGCTGAAATGCATAAGTAGACTATGATAGTGCAATGACAACTACTAAAATGTTTAAATGATTTATGTAATTTAAATTTTCCAATGAGAGGTGAAGGCAGATTAAAATGTTAGTGTCATTAAAATGAAACTACTTTGGTTGGTACTATTGGAAAACAAGGGTGAAAAAAATGGAGATTACACTCAGAAACCCAAAATGGATGCTTTTCCATGTAAAGCCATTAAGCACAGATAATCAAGAAATCGTTTGATCGTGATGCCCACTACATTTTTCAGTTCCTAGGTTCATTCATCTGAACCCAAGCCCTTCTTAATATAGACATAACCAATAATTCCTCCATATTGCATTTTTATGCTAGCTAACTCTGGCTAATGATAGCTGATTGTTTTTTATTACCTGTCCATTTCTGGAAGTTACTCTTCCACAGGTCCTTCACCACGGCTTACTTTCCTTGAATTTTCATCTGCACATCAGTCATACTCATCTATTATGGTTCAGGTTAATTTGTCTGTTTGTACCACCATTTAAAGTTACATAACAATACTTAGGCTTTTTGTAATATATTTATTTTTAGAGCTTCCCACAAAGGCTTTTCAAAAAATAATCCTGTAAGCAGGAACTACAGAATTAGTAACAACTTCATTAGTGGTGTATAATCATACACCTCATAATCATATAAATAAGATACTTATAATTGGACAAAAAAATGAATAGCATTGCACAAATGCTGTATCCTCTTCAATAATAAACATTTCTATTTTCTAACACATTCAGATTTATCAGTGATTTTGAAGAAAAGTAACATAAGACCAAAAACGTTCCCATTGTTGCAAATAGTTAATGTCTATTTGCTCATTCTATTTTGGTGTATATTATCTAATCCACATTCAATCCACTTAATATAGGCTATTTTTCTTTTATACCGTTTCAGATTCTTAATAAAAACATTGTACATTAACCACAATGCATTAGACATCTTTAATTACCATTATGTTAATAAAATATAAACAAATCTGTAATACTTAGCATTTCATAATTTTATAAAATTATATACAGCTAGTCAAATCAATTTGCCATAAACTCTTACTGAATCTAGTATCATTATTTGTGCATACTCTTTATTTTGTACGAAAATAACTGCAATCATCATGATCATTAAATTCCCTTGTATCTAATACAATTTTTCACACAGTGCTCTGTAAACAACCAGTGATATTTAACCACCCTGATATCTGCTGGAAGCACAATAAAATGGGGCACAAAAACCTAGGAGATTTCTGGAGGCCACTGATAGCAACTCCATGACACAGGACAAAGGCGACTGAGGAGTCAACAAAGGTGATGGAGGAGAGATGGTGCTCTGCTAGGTCTGATAGTTGGGGAAAAAAGAAGGGCTGTTTGTGGGTGTGAAAGTCTGGGCCAACTTCAGTGCAGTGATCAGTGCAGGGGTAGATTTCAAGATCCTAAGAGAAGGGAGCAAGGCAAAATGAAGGATCACAGCCATGGATTTAGAAGAGCAGACCTTAACCTGCCAGCATTACATTTCACAGCTTTTTTTTTTTAATTATTTTTTTAGAATTAGTCAGTTTTACCACTTTCACAGTATAACCAGCATATTCATATATAGATAATATGAAAACATACTTTTTCATTCTCTGGCTAAACAACATACCTAACATTGAAAGTGAAAAGTAGATTCAGAATCTCTAGCTGTCTATAAAACTGTCTGGATGTCAACCACAGAATGTATTTCTGTCAGAAATACTTATCTGAGACTCAAATCTTTCTATCCTCCAAAACTTTCAGGAAAAAGACACCCTGAATCTTCTCAGAACATCTGGAGAGGATCCAAGACTGATTAGTGTTTAGGTCAATTATTTACGGTTTGTTTTAGAAACAAATCCCCTCCTTTCTCTCTGTCTCTGCCCTCCTACTTCTCTTTTCCTTGCACTCTAATCCTTGAAATTAGAGGTGTGTAATCCTGTTTTCTCCCCCTTTCATCTCTAAAAGTTACATGTTGCCAATCTGACACCCACTGAACTTCTTCAGTTCACATTATAAACATATTTCTAGCATAGTGCACGTACAGCCTGAAATGCAAGAAAGAACTGTGAAATACAATCCTGGATACCACCTCCTGGAGGCTCTGTGTGGTATAAGGAGTCCAAATTTATAACAGATTCATCTCTTACTCTGCTTCTAATGTGTTTCTCTTCTTAATGAATCAACAGAGGAAAGTTACAGCAAGTCTTGGGAACATGACTACTGCAGGGGTGATAAGAGAGCTGGTGATGGAAAATAATGCTTGGACAATGCTGGACCATATCTGGAAATAATAAAGTAAGAAAACCAAACATTACACTCAACAGTCCTTAAAATACATGGAATCTGAATCTATAAAGTTGTAAATCTATAAAGAACAGTATTAACCCACCAAGTGCAAACAATTCTTCATGCAGCAATGGTATCAAACTCATAAGTCTCCAATTCAGCAACTAGAATGTTCCAGATATGGAGGAACCATATCAAAATCTTTGCAGAAGTACAGGTAGATCAATAACTCTTCCCTTCTCCAGGGATGTAGTCCTTCCATTATAGAAGGCCGCTAGATTAGTCAGGCAAAATTTGCCCTTAGTGAAGTCAAGTATGCTGTCGCTAATGCCTTTACTTAAAATTTGGACAGAGCAAAATTTGTCAGGCAAATTGAACATAAATAAAAGACTGTTAGTAAGCAAACTAGCAATGCATTAAGTTGTAATGCAATGTTCCGTTGACTTCCATATGTTACAATATTTAGTTGAATTTTCACATAGAAGGAACTTAGGAATAAAGGCCACAACTTTCATATGGCATTGCTTGCCACAGTTTTAGTAATTTAGGGAGAAAATATTTATTTTTCTGCACCTTTACTACCACAAGCTAGTAAAAGACATTCACACAGTCTCATTTTTCATTTCAATGTCACATGTCTTCGTAGAACTGGTGTCATGTATAACAGCAGGTCAGGCTCAACGCTCACCTAGATTATTACATATTAGAAAGCATAGATTATTACATATTAGATTACCTGCATTAATTGTGCATTCATATTTAGCACATTTACATGTAAATTGTGCATATACATTTAGCATTTGAGCCAAGGGATAAAAGATCAGATGTTATCTATTGACTCAGTGGGCTGTTGATCAGTAGTTTTAATTCTTCATATTCAAAAATACAAAGTTATATAAGACATACTCTCTCAACTATTACAATATTTCTATAGTCTCATGGACACTACAGATGCCTGCAACTGCAGAAGGTCAGTGGAATTCACTGTGGATCCTTCCTTATTTCCATGTGGAAAGGGGATCTGCAAACTATATTCAACCCAGTAACATATACTTGATTTCCCACCATATGCATGGTTTCTATGTCAAACATCAAGAGCAACTGGTGGTGTATTTCTGATTAAATAAACCATTTTAAAAGCAGAAAAAGGTTTGAGAAAGAAGGGAGGATTCTGCAATGTAGAGACATTTGTAGCACATTTGTTCTCAATTTGTTCCCTATTTACTAGGCTTTTATGCTGATTTTAGTAATTATTGCAATCGAATACTTCCAAGGATCAGAACACATGAGGGCCATTAAAACTAGAAGCAAACTAGAGTGTATTATCAAAAACAATACAGGCTTCAAGAATTCCACATTGCACTCATAATAACTGGTGATTAATTTACATTTGAAAGAATAATTACTTGTCAATGCTGAATTAATATGCTAGGAGCTTTTGCTGATCTTTAAAATGCTATCAGTACAATGCCTGAAATTATATGCATGGGTTTTTTTAATACATGTTTTCATAAATTAAATTAGAAAGTTACAAAATGCATCTACATCTTTGAAGTGCTCACGGTTCTGAGGGCCACATTACAAAAAAGTACATTATTCCTTTTGCTTCCAAACACACATTTTTTAATAAAAGTCTGAACAGTCCTTAATCTGTACTTTTCTCCTCTATCTTATGCTTTGGTAATAGAGAGTCTGATAAAAATATGTACTTTGTGCTTCCATTCTAAAGGAAACTACTTCTGAAGATAGCAGATCTCACAAAAACTCCCACACAGAAGCTGCATAGCAACTGTGTGGAGTATGTTCTGTAACAACAAACTCCAAAGACTGAAGGAGGTGCTGTCCAGTGTGCTCTTGGGCACTCTTGGGATATTTTTACATCATCAGAAGAGATGGCTACTGGGATAAGATTCTAAAACAAAAGGCTTGGAAAGTAAATATCTTTAGATTAAAACGTTTTCCTCCTGACCCATAAGGCAAAATACCATGCATCCAAGAGCAGAAAAAAGTCAAGTGCAACAGGAAAAAAATATTGAGAAAAAATTGTCATTCAGTTTGTCTCATGTCTAACACGCTGATAATTTTTTTCCAAAAGTGAAGGTCCAGCCAGAGTTTTGAATAATTATGTTAAGCTCCAGGCAGCTATTCATTAGTGTTTAATATAAACATAAAAATATTCCGACATATACTGAGTTTAGGCAGAGAAAAATAGTGGACATGCACCCCTCAGAAATTAGACTACCAGGGCTGCCCTGTGCTGTGGCTTCCTATCAGGATGTTGGTTAAGTCATAAGAGAATCCTCATCAACAGTGAAAGGAAACAAAAGTCCTCTTGATGTGTCCGTGAACTTGCCTGGTTAAATGTAATCCCTCTATGCATTCAAGGCAGAACATTTTACCTTCAACAAAATCCAGGTTCATTGATCAGTCTGGTAACACATAAGCTCAATTATTTGCTCAGCAATCCGTTCTCATGGAAACAAATTCTCCTAAATGCATCACCCTGGACAAATCAAAAGTAATGCCATTGCATATTGATTTTATTTTATGTCTATGCAGACACCAGGCAAAAATTTGAGAAAGATCGCGGTGTAAATTAAGAAAAAAGCAAGAATCGAGTATGTCAGTTTGTCTTTATTTTAACCAAATAAATTTATTCATTACATTTATTCATTCACAATCCTCATTTGTTCTCATTGCCAAAATATCTGTGTTATTTATTTTAATTTAAAATAGAACGGAGAAGGCTTTTCAGTTACTTACTTAAGTGATCAAAGTGATAACTGATTCAGAATTAACATATTTGGAAAAAAATTTTTAGAAACATTTCTAAAAGTATACTACATCTGTTAAAAAACTGGTTCTCAACCTGGCCTGGATGCACTACAGAGCACACAAAAGCTCAAGGTTTTGGTTTGCTTATTTTGGGGTCTTGGGGAGAGTTTTTTAGTGGAGAGAAGAAATTTAAATGAGGCTACTAGTAGAGAAATATCACACCACTACCTTTACATTTAAGGAAAAAGTTGGCTAATTCTGGAAAATTTCCATCTAAACAAGGACTTTTATAAGCAGAACCATGACCTCATGCCATTTATATCGTGGACCCATGGCAAAGTAAAAAGCAACCTCAATATCTTTGAGATTTGTACAATTTTCAATTTTTTTTACCTTTTGGTTGAGGCTGTACAGCATGGCAAGGACTCTGAAACAGCCCTTGACCAGAACCCATGGGAATATGTAGAGTAAATTCCCAGAACCAAAACTCTGTTCTTCTTTACTCTGTTTTCGTTCACTAGCAACAATAGGATGTACCATACAGTGGTGGTGTCAGGCTTTCTCGCTCACTCTGGT
The DNA here is from genome assembly GCA_013397895.1 of Origma solitaria. Lineage (NCBI taxonomy): Eukaryota > Metazoa > Chordata > Aves > Passeriformes > Acanthizidae > Origma > Origma solitaria. The sequence goes on along the minus strand of VZRL01005190.1, from coordinate 510,640 downwards.
TTGGATTTTGGTTTTTGTCCTATCCATTTTTATTTTCCTGCATTGGCCACAGAAAAAGGGTAAAGGAAGGAAAACACTAAGGTAAAACAGAAAAAAAAAAAAAGAAATAAAGGATTGCTTTTTTCTAGATTTGGTAGAATAATGATTAATTTTCATCCAAAAAAAAAAAACCTAAAAATATTGTAATAGGTGTGGAGAGGTCATACACAGCTGCAAAGATTATACGTATGTGCTGGAGAGCATTCTTGATACTTGCAAAAAGATATTTGAGTGACACATCCGTTCATGACTTGGACTTGCAGAATGTTGGAGGCTTTGTCTGGGACAGACAGGTGTTTCGAAAAGCAAAAAAAAAAAGCCAAAAACCAAAACAAACAAACAAAAACCACCCAAACAACAACATCAACCAAAAAAACCACCAAAACCAAAAACCCAAAAAAATCCAAACAAAAAAAACCCAAAAACCCAAGAATATAATTTCTGCTGCTTTTTTTCCCCATTTTTATCAAGCTCATAGTAAAGCTCTCTTCTATAAGGGTCAAAGAGGACAGTTTCACTTGTCTGTACTAATTGCTGAAAGCCAGTGTTAAACCCACTATTGGTAATAAAGAAAATAGCTGTTCGCTGTTCAGCATCTGACAGTGAAACAGTAGTGGAATTGTCCCAGATATCACAATTACTGACATAGAGATAAGAATTACATGTGAAAATGACCCAAGAGACAGCACTGTTGCACTATGGAGGCATTTCTTTCCTTGTGGTACAGATTAGTAAACCAAGCTATTGCTCAGGTAAGTAGGCCCAACAGCATACAAGAAAATGCAAGGATCTACATCCATTAAAACATTCCAATTTCTTAGGCATGGTTTCCCTTCAAGTGATTCTTCAGGCAAAGTTTAGGAGTGATTGGCATCTTTCCATAAAAACATTAATACATTAACCTTGTGAACTGCTGAACCAGTGAACAAGACTAATTGAATTAAAAAGACAATTCACTTAGGATGTGGGGGAAATGGATCCATGGATGTGATGCTTATGCTCAGAAGTTAACTGAATAAGCAACTGGCATCTGATAAGTATGAATTTACCCATAATTTGGTGAGCTAAATAAGAACCCCAGCTATGACAAGGTCACTGTGTTTATTTTTCACATTGCTAACTGTGAAGAATGAAGCAGCAGAACAAAGTTAGAAAGGTGTAAAACACTGAATCAATTTGTTTTGGAAAACCAGAAATATTCATACTTTACCAAACAACTTTACCATTCCCTATCCAAGTTCTTCTTCCTTCATTAATCAAAAAAGGTGGCTAGTCAGGGAGTGGTAGGTTTAAGCAATAAGGATCATCCTGCATGTTCTTCAACCACCACAGGTTTGACATCCTCCCTGCACATCTGAGATGCTTCAGTGAGTTTCTTGAACTTGGCTCCCCATCAATACAATTTGGATCATCCAAACAGAATGTATTTAAATAAACCTGCTCTCTGGTATTACTAATATGTACTTAATTAAACAGGATGAGCAATGTCTTTAATCAGGAAAATAATTATTTGATTCACAGACTAGGAGAAATTAAACAGGGCAAATATTCTTAAGGGGAATCATTTCTACCTATACAGATTATAGAGCTGCTGACTGTGAAACCCTTGAAAGATACCAGAGTGCTTATAATATTTCTCTCTGTTGTATGCAAAGAAAGTATCTAATACTCTGAAAAAAATAAAAAAATATGTCTTCTTTCTATATATAGAAATTATTTTTGAAAGCAAATATTAATTTCATCTTCATGGAAAAAAAATCAAAACCAAACCACAATCTACTTAGGATATCCCCTTAGCCTTTAGATAGATATAAAATACAGAGCTTTTATCCTACAGATTCACTGGAGCTTACCACAATGCCAAAAATAGTTATACCATCAGTACTTGATGAATATTAGTCTCCTCAAAAGCTGGCAAAATGAAGTTCTGGAACTTCAGCAGTAAAAATATGACAGAACTCTTACCTTGATCCAGCACAATTAGTTTGAGTTAGAAGCAGAAATACAGCTATTTGGCATAAACAGTCAACTTTAAGCCAAAAATGGTACAATTGTAAGGAGATTGAAAGTTCCTCCATGAAACAGCAAGAACTTTCATTTTTTTCCCAGAACTATATTTGGATTTGTAATACTGAAATTTCATCATCCTTACAAGGATGAATACAAAATTTATAAACATTTTCATAAACGAAGGTACTGGTCAAAAGTAAAGGAAGGTGCCTGATAACAGCTTTCTAATGAGATTAATGCTAAAATAAAACTAAATATTTAAGGAAGGAAACACCACATTCATATGATACAAGAAAACGCAAAAATTTGAGGTTGTTCAATGAACTATTGATTTACCATGATTGAAATTATTCAAAGATAGTCATTAGATCTTTTTATTTTACCATTACCATTTTTGTTACTTACTAGTTCTGAGTACTAAAAAACACTGCTATGATAAAAGCATACTTATCCACTTCCTGAATTTCTACATCAAATGGGATTAATCATGAGTGAAAACAATGAAAACGTCCTCAAATATTAGTGATTTGAAGCTGGTAATTCTCTGTTAATAGAAACTAATATCTGTGATGAAAACTATAGCATCAACCACAACTCTTTCAGACCGTGTTACCTTGATTTTACCCTGGAAGATGCTTTCCCGGTGCTCCCCATTCAGAGAAAGTTGTCAAACTACATCCTTACAGTAACAGCTGAAAAAAATATAGATCATGGCATTATACCACCTCTCCAAACAATAGTCAGGAAGTGGGGAAGGCAAGGTATGATTTAAAGGAACTTTAATGATGCTGACAAGAGGTAAAAGAGAAAAAAGACCATTGCCTGTCACTTTTGTCATCCTAATGGAAATAATGATTATAGTTTTGTGTCTCCACATGTAAAAGAAGATATTTTACCCCACACAGGTGTATTTAATCAGCAGAGGAATAATTTTATTTCAATATCAAGCTATGACAGATGTTTAGGATGTGAAATAGTCTCCAATTAGATGCATATCTATTTTGCTTAACTTCCATCGAGATTTTGTTTAGAACAAGAATTTCAAGAAGCTTTCCTGTATCAACACTATGATAATAATTTTTTGGTGTCACAGAAATGATCAATAATATTCATTGATGTTTAGTGCATTTGTCAGTCTGACACAACGAACAACTTAAAATGAAAATAATCAAACCCATGAAACAACATCTTACCACATTTATAATGGACACAAATAATGTCATCAGCTAATGCTGAGAGATAGAAAGTCAACAACATCATTAATTTAAAGATTATCTGCAATGAAGGAATAAAATAACAGATATATTTGTAAAGGAATATCAATCTGAAACTCTTCTAATTACATTGACAATAAAGCAGGGCAACGGTGGGGGAAAATATGTATTTCTGAAGTTGTACATCATTATGGCAGGCATATTTTGCACTGGTACAAACTGTTCTCCACATAGTAAAATATAGCTTTATCTTCTTTGGTGAGAAATACTTGAAGTAATTGCAAACAGTTGAGATGAGGTCATGTAAAGCTCCTTGACTAAACGAGGGGATCTCTGAATGTCAGGGACTGATTATTTATGTTCAGAAAGGCCCAAGAGAGTCTTGCCTCTGATGTCAGCAAAATCAGGAGCAGTCCCAAGATCCACTACACTAGAGTACTCCAAAAAGTAACATTACTGTGCATTGGGCCCAATACTTACACAATTTCTCTGGAATGTAAAGTTACTGTGCATTGAGCCAAATGCTTAATTTCTCATTTTAATTACTGACATCGAAAACATGCAAGCTGAACTTTAATTAACATTAATTCTGCATCAAATACCAATAGGGCTTATCAGTAATAAACAGCAATCAGCAATAAATGAGATTACTTTAGCTGCACATTCTGCCAGCAATGAAAATTTTAGGTGCACAATGAATGACTTAAAACATAAATACTGTCCAAGACTGCAATTAAACAAATTCTACTGTTATTCTTTCAAATTACATGCTACAATCTTGTATATATTATTTTGTAGAGGTGCTGTAGAGGAGATAGAGAAATTCGAACCTTAAGATACCATCTCATTTACATTATGCAAAATTATGTTAATTACTTTTAAATTTGGCTTTTCTTACTGCAGCCAATGTATCACTTTTTCTGTTGTCTGGCCTAATTGTTGTTCTTGTTATGATCATACACATACAAGCCCTTTTGTTTTTAAAAGACCAAGAAAACAAAAGTAAAATGTTGTCAGCAATGTTATTTAACGGAAGACAGAGTTCACATAGAAATACAGTCATGTTAAATCTCAGAAGAAGATAACATCTGTATAGCTTTATAAAAAGAGCACTATCAATCCTGGGATCTACTAGTCCTGAATCCTCAAAGGAAATCTAAGAGTCCTCTGCAAACATTTTAAGTGTTTCTCTTCTGCACAGCTACAACTCATACGGATTTTAAAAGCCAGTACAAATATTCTTCACTTTTCTCCCAGATTAGCTTGTTTTTCTGCACGTGCTTTTCTGATTTTCTCTTGTAATGATTTTGGTGCTTATAAAGTCCATGTTAAAACTTCTGATGTTCTTCTCTATGACTGCATCTGCTGGACGAGACCCTCAAGCAAAGCAGCAGGAGATTACATTTTTGCCACATAAGATTTTATTGTTAGTCCAATTAATGTTTTTGCCATCCAATCAAGCAATCATTTAATTAATAAAAAAGACCTCTTTAATGAAATTGTTCAACAGTTATTCTTTCCAAATATTATGCTCCCTCTGGCTCCTGAGGTGGGCAGTTTTGTTCTTCTTTAAGGATAGTAGAGAATTAAAGCAGCTATCCACATCCTAAGGTTTGAATTGGGAAGTGCTTGGTCGTGGTGACAATGATGGGGTCCTTTTCTCTTCACTCCCAGTGACCACTTAGGCCATTTTTACATGTGCACTTATCACAGCTTGCTTCTTCCTCCACCTCAGTGCCCAGCTGCAGCCTGCACAGCACTCTCCCCTTGTCCCTGTTATCCAGGGTTAGATGCACTGTGCCAAACCTAGGTTTGTTAGACCTTTTAACATACCTAGAACTTACAGAACTTACACTGAGCAATGTGAGCCTGTGGTCACTTTACCGCCACGATATCATTAAAAAAAGTTAAAAATCAACTCTGGCTAAGGCAAACCTGCACAAGTTCTGAGATCCTGCACTCCCACATCAATACAAAGTATATGGCTTTATTTTAGTAATGGCAGAACTATATTAATGAGGCTACAGTTGAGAGTGCCCTCCTGCCCAGCACTGCCCAGTGGAAAACAATCCATTTATATCCTACCTGGGGACGCCTCAGAAGGGCATGGAGACTGGCGTTGCTTGAAGAAGAGCAGCGTTTTCCCCCTATGAATAATACAAAGTTAAATTAATTTAGCGATCCTAAAATTTACCTTGTAAAGGATATTTCATACATCACACAGTACAAGACTTCATTACCTAAAAATGTCAGGAAAAGTCATGAATTCTCTCATGCCCAAAAGATAAAAACTGAGCCTGGTGACATTATGAGAACCTCCCCTGTGAAATTTAAATAATTAGGGGATTTAACTTTGCATTCTCCCCAGACCAGCTGACATCATAAGGATGAGCAAAGGATAAAATCAAAAGAAAAACGTGTTTCTGTAAATAAAGGCTAACCCCCAAAGTGGCTTCCACTATAACAAAAAAATACAGGGCAGATAACAGATGGTTTATTCTGCCCTTGAAGAAACAGTAAATAAATTTACGAAGCATTGAAATTTTTAGAGGCAAAGGTCAGTATCATTGTAAATGCAAATAGTTAATACAGAATTTTACACTGAATATTCACTATTCTATAAAAGTAATCCTCATAAATATTTTTCCATTAATGTGAAGCTTCTATTTATTTTTCTAATGTTGCATGGAAAAAATACATTAAAGGATAAAACAAACAATTTTTTTTAATGCATAAAGCATTTATATAATGCTTTCCATAACTTTGGTAAAAGTATTTCAAAGTCACCTTCCTTTTTGTTTCTACTGCTATTTGCAAAGATAAGCATTTACGGTACCCATTTTTTTTTAATAGCCTAGACAATGGGATAAAATTCCATTAAGTTTTTGCTTTGGGATGAATGCAAGCCCTTGGAGAAGAGACTCATCTTCTTGAAGCGGGAACCAAGATGCAAGAAGAGAAATAATAGGGAATCAAAAATTTTGAAAACTGATGCAAGTATTACAGTGCCTTTAATAGAGTTATATCTTCTGTCTTTTAATTCTTAGGTGTGGTTAGCTTAAGGCATTTGCCATGCAAGAAAGAGGCTCAGATGAACAAATGTTTTTAAAGACTTTTAAAAATTATGAACAATACATTCTCATACCTCAAAAATAATATAAATTGGAGAAATAAGTTGCAATATTCCAGAAAGATAAACACTGCAAATAGCTTGTTTCCTTTCTACTTGATTTCTCAGAGTAAGGATCACTGTTATTTTCCTGGCTGCATTTCTGCTGTTACTGTCTTTTGCATTGATCAAAGTGGGGCAGTGAGCTTAATTTCCTCCTCATTGTCTTCTCATGTTCACCAAATTTTTCAATGAAATTCTGAAATTGTAAAGCACAAATAAATGCATCCACAAAATAAAAAGTGCATTCTGAATTTTTTTACAGCAACTTTTATGGCCCTGTCACACCTTAGACATGCCTCAATAAATAATCAAGGATAACATCACTATCATGTTTCATGGAGATTAAGAAGAAAGAAATATAGGACAGGAAAAAAATACTGTCCTAAAAACTGACATTCTTACTAAGATAAACTTTAATATTAAAGAAGTGACTGATATGTGAAATTGAAATACAATAAAAAATCTGCAAGTCAAAAAGTGGTTGTCTGGTAAAATGGACAGAGAAAAAAAAGTTTTTGTAATTTCAAAGATATGCAAGGGAATGTGGGGAGCAGACTTTGAAAAATATTAACAATTTCAACTTATCATAGCAGAGCTTAAAAAACTGATAAAGTTTTCAGCAGCTGTATTATTTACTGTTTCTCTATTCATAGCTCACACATAGGAACAGAACTCAATTCATCCATCCTGAATCTTTTAGTGTGAGCTTCAGTACTGAAATCCTAATGCACATAAGATTATCCTAATGAAGGGGGTGCCATTCTCTGAAACAAAACTCCTTACAGAGGATGAACACACAAAGAGATGACAAGCTAGCTAATTTTTATCTGCTAACATGGTAGATTAGAATTTTTTAAGTGGTGTGATCTGATCTTATTCACTCATGTACCTCTGCAAGCTAAAATGAGATGCCGGGTGCACATCAGATGCCTAAAGCTCTAACCATGCAATTTTATGTAAAAAGCCACTATTTGGTAGCTCAAGTGATTTCTATTTGTAGCAGTAATACATTGAGATTTCCTGCATCTGAGGTACACTCTTTCCTTTCCAAGGGAAACAAAATGAGGATGTAGGACATATCGAAAAATGAAACCTGTCCAGCTAACTTGATAACAGCTGAGGAAATGAAAAATTTTGTTAAATGCAATTCAATTAGATTCCAGTAACAGTATGAAAGTCAGAAAACCAGAAAATCAGCATGCTACACATTACACACGTTCAGCTCTGAATAACCAGCAAGTCTCAGAGTATAATTCTAGAGCAAAGACCCCTTGGTGTGTGTGCATCTGAGGATCCCACAGGGAACAATTCTTGGTTCTACTCTGTTTGTAAGGATGTTAGTCAACAAAACAACAATGAATTCCTTACTGACTAATTTTGAAGATGGCACAAGCACAAAACACAAAAGACAATATGTAACAAATAAAGAATGGCCTCTGTTTTTCAGTCAGGTGGTTAAAATCAAACCTTGCCTGGCATTATGTCAGAGTTCAACATTAATGCAGTAAGTACTTGCAGAATGGAGAATATTGGTGAGCAGTAGGTTTGAAGAAATAAAATTCATGATGCAGAAATATGTTACTACTATTGTATATGCTTTGAAGGTGAAAGTTACTAAAATGCTGCATCCAGCTTTAGTGTTCAAAAATGAAAAATAACTGGAGAACGACCAATGGACTAGAAACATGAGGTGAAATACTACCATTCATTTATTCTGCTGAAAAAAACACATTTTTTGTTAAATTTTTTACAATTTTACAACATTTTTGAACTTCATTTTTTTTACATCAGGCAGCCATACCTTACAAATTATTGGGATAAGGATCCAAAAGAAATTTTCTAGAGTTGCTAGCACCTGCCAGGTAATAATTGATAATGATATCAATTAGGAATATAATGACATGTCAGGCCCCTAAGGCAGCAGGAAAGGAGAAGAAAAACATGCAGGCACTGCCTCTTCTTGCCTTATGAATTATGGATATTGGTTTTAGAGTTCTTTCTGCAAACTGACTTTGGAGTAAAGTTTTGTTGTCTCTCTTTAGCCTGTGCAATGTAACTGAAAAGCCAAACAGATTAATTCTGTCTTTTCCTAACACTTGTGGTTCCACGACCAGAGAGCTGAAGGAGCCCTTGCAGGCAAGTAACCTCCTGAAACTGCCTTGCTTCTGCTACCAAACTGTTTGAAGATATCTCTGTGTCATGCTGCTGTCTTTTGCACTACCACATAGATTCTACAGGATCAAGAAAACACCTTAAACTAGCCATACTCTTTATGCCTCTCCTATCCTCATTTTCAATTGCAGTTCAATTATTCTACGAAAAATTTCCAAGAATTTCGGCTAGCTATAAGATGCCCATGTGAAAAGTTTTGGACAAATGGCTGAAGTTTAACGTCATCAGAAGAAACTGGAAGACAAGACTTCCAAAGGAAACTGTTTGAAATAACATACAATATTGTAAATTTAAAAAACTCACACACCCAAATGCTTCAATGATTTTAAAAAAACATCAAATGTCATTGTTATAGTTTTCATTCTAAGCCTGAATACAACATTGAAAAATTCAGGATTTGAAATTTCTTTAAGTTTTGATTTTTGAAAGAATTTCTCATTTTATTCCTACCAGCTGGCCTAATTAGTCAATATTCAGTGCCATTGATCCATAATAATGGAAATTATTGTTGCAATCTGAATTATTCTTTTTTCTGTTAATTATTAGTCTTCAGCATCACAAAATTTATTGCTTATTACTGTTGTAAAAACCATAATGGATGTTAAGCTTTTTACTGGGTTTCAATAATATTTAACTCAAAGATTTTTGCACCTTTCTCAAGGCAAAGTGACAAACTAAGCAGTCATTCACCTGTAGTTAATGGTTTTATTATTGGCAACCATTCTTCCATGAAATCCTAAATCACACCCAAAGAACTGCCAATACTCATGCCCACTGAACGGGGGCAGTCCCAAGACAATATGAGAAAAATTGTTTAAAAGAGAAGTAAGCAGGTGATGTCATACAGGAATAGCGGCAGCAAACTTGGATGCCAGGTCTGTAGCCCTTCCATTTCTAAGAACACATTTAGCTAATTGCTGCTTCTTAATTAACATATGGCACACTTCATTTTACATATGTGACTTCAGCCTTCTTTACAGCAGTCCAACACCTGTCCAGAACTAATTATTATTTATTGGTATTATATTCCTTCCTGCAGCTTCTGTCACAAGCTATGATGCCATTGAAAATAACACTTTAAAGCACAGAGCATAATGGACCACACCTAGAACTTTACAAAAAAGTTTACAAACTTCACAACTGATACAGTAGATGGATACAGACTGCCAGGGGACTACATGGAAGTAATGAGATGGTAATGATTAGTGCAATGGGGAGCAGTGCTGTAGAATTCATGGGTGCATTATAGGAAAAGGAAATTCAAGAAGGAATTTAAAGGAATCAGCTTTGTGGGTACTTCTCTCCAAGACTTGTGAAAGGCTGCCGAGAGAAAAGCCACTAGTTAAAGACAATTATCTCTTGGTTAATAGGCTTGTGGTTGAGTGCTGATCAGAGGGAAGGTTGAATAGTGAGATAAAAGTAGGAGGACAAAGGAAATCTGCCAAAGTTTCATGCAAAGGATTAGAGGATAGGAGGGAATGACAAAATCAAAGTAGAAAACAAGATAAAATTTGTCAAGTCCTGAGACACAGAAGTACTGGAAATTAAGACAACACTTGATAAGAGTTTTACCGTAGAACTGCCAACTCAAGCCTCAAAATTAAAACAGCATCATCACAGCAAATGTGTGTGTGAAGCCTGAAAATCAGGTAAGCACTTAATAGCATGGAGTCATAAAGGGAAAAATCTCAAAAACAGATTTGCTACCCAAATCCACGCCTCCAGTACACCACAGAATTCTGCCTAATACAGTTCTTTCCTCACACAAAGCAGTCCCTGCTTTATGAACTTCTGACATCACTTTCATCTGGCAACTTTGCTGGGTAGGGAGTGATGTAAAACTGACAGCCTGCCTGGTTTTCTTCCTCTCTTTTGCAGGTGATGGGCTCCTCTTGATTGCATTGATTTCTAAGGTCTCTAAGGTATTCCTGGATTCTCCATCAAAAATTATTTCTATGCATTTAAGCAGTCATACCATCAAATTATTGGGAGAAAGATCCAAAAGAAATTTTTTAGAGTTTCTAGCACCTCCCAGGACTCAAAATTTTCCACATGCCCATGCCTCTTCGCCTGCCTGCAGTCTCTCAGAGTGACCCAGAGAGAAAAGAAATGCAATTACTACCTTTAAAATAAAGTGATTTTTTATTATTTCTCTAAATTTTCCTAATTCTCTGAATTAAATGTCAGCCTGAAATATCCAGGGAGCAACACTATCCTGATTTCTGGCTACAGTGGTTTAACTTTTATACTATATTTGAAGTGGTAACTGATGGTAGAGCATCATGTAGCCTAAGGCTGGTAGTTAAAAACTGCATATATAGAAAATGGAGAGAGTAAATTCCAATGGTAGTTTAGAGCAGGCAACAAGGACTGTGTTGATTTGCAGCTGAAGAGTTTGGCCTTCTGACTTGGGACTGAAGGCAGTTGCAAAAATGTCATGATTGAATTAATTTTTAGGAATCTATTTTGTGATTGTCTCCAACTGATAGAGTAGCTTGGCAATAAAGACATGATAGAAGGTTTTAGGAGATTTAACAGCTAATGCGAACTAAAACAGGAGAAAGCAGAATAATGATTTACATTTGAAAATCATCCTTGCAGAGTAAGGCAATGACTCTTCCAACACATCAAAGTGACAGAATTTCAGAAACATCTCTCAGTTTAGAATTTTGGGCACCATGTTTTGCAAAATAAAAGTTGACCCTCGTTTTCAAGATAGTCTTGCGTAACTAAAGTTGTAACCCCTTAGTGGAATTTCTTGGTATTTGTTTTGAAGAGAGAGAGGACAACTTCCCCATGGTTTATGAGCTGGTTTAATTACAGTGGCTGTTCTGTCCCACTGAGCCAGTGCCAGCCACTCCAAACAAAGAGAGGAGCAACATTTCTAATGAGAGGACAGTGACAGTTCACCTTTAGCTGGAGCCAAAGCTTGGGATGCTTTGTCAGATATGTGAAACCACGCACACACATGGATACATACACAGTCTCCCAGGGTTCTGAAGTGGGCATTGCAACAAGCGTGGAGCCTGACATCAGTGCCTGCTCAGCAGCAGCATCTGCCAGTAAAACAGGCTAGTGACTCTGGACTTTCTGTTTCATTGAACATCTCTTATTTTCTGTGATCTTGCATCGTATGTGGCTTTGTTTCTGGAGAATCATTATAAAGCAAAGGGTTGTAAAGTGCTGTCAGGTTCTCTGAGCTAATAATGGCCCTATTATTGCACATAACGCTAAACACACTAGGTTGTAGCCTATACTGCTCTGTAGAAGGCTGTGCAATGTTGTTAATCTTTTCTATATAGCAAAGAATAAAGAGAAATTAACTTCCACTGCCCTTATCTTAAGATACAGTTTTATTAATATCTTTCCATTAGTAAGTTATCAAATGCTAGTCATATTCATAGGCGAGTCACAGGATTTATACATTCTGGTGGAATTTGTTCACCATGTCAATCCATATTTTTCTTGCAACATAGGAAAGAAGCAGTGAATGGACAAGACAAGTGCATCAACTTCAAAAAGAAATTGAGGATTTTATCAGCCTAAAATTGGTTAGTCTGAGAAATTCTTAAGAAAATCAAAGACAAATTACTTTCAAATTCCAAATTTATGACCATCTGTTTCACAGAAAGGTGATGACACTCTATAACTAAAATCTTCAGAACTTCTTCTAAAAGAGTATTTTTTCTCTTCTTTGGGACATAATTTCTGCTACTCGTCACCATTAACAACAGCCCAGATGCAATTTTTAGTGGTTAAAGTCATTGATATTTTGGGTCTGCAAAAGTTTTTGTGAGAAAATTCGTCAGACCTTTGTTACTTTGGTTTGAAAACTTTCAATCAGCTTCCATTTTTTTCCTACTTATCCTTCTGTGGAGGTCTGAATAGTTACTGACGGTGATATTGGCTGGGCAATGACAGCTGACAGGGTAAAGAGCAAATTTTCTTTATTCATAGCACTTTGCTGAAAGAGGATGCTAATTATTTTGTTTCAATAAAAATGGGAAATAGCACTTCAAAAGCTTGTGTCTGGATTCTGAACCACTGCAGTCACCTATAGGAAATCTGTAGCTTGGAGACTGAGAGCAGAGGAAGGTGACTAGCAAGCACTGAGAGGAGCCAAACAAAAGGAGTTTTAGATTGAAGAGTGTGATTTCTGTCTGAGCAACAAAAGGATAGTAACAGTTAGTGAAAATCTTTCCCTTGCCATCTGCCATGTTGCTAACCCCTTAGAGCAGCACTTCACACTAGTGCTTTGACATTTGGCTTTTTCCCAAGGTAGTGCTGTCATTCTTTCCTGAATCTGCACAAGCCTACCAAGAGATCTGTTTTCATAAATATACAGTTTAAAGTAAGCACCCGCCTGAGATGCAGTCAATACTTCAAGTGCAAGTTATGAGCTTGAAAAACTCCAGTCTATGTAAGTGCTTTGGAGAGACTACCATGAGTTTGGCAGAGAGCAAAGATGATGCTCACAGTTGTACTGTGCTGCAGGTTCTTAGGGCTCCTAGACATCAGGAAGCTGCATCCCTGCACAGGGACCCAGTATGGTGTAATTTGGAGGAATTAATAATTGTGTGGCTTCTGATGAAGTCATAGCTAGTGGAAACAACTGGAAATAAAACAGTGAACAGGACAGCTGGACTGGTAAGGGAGGTGGACCAGGCCTCAGTCACGCAAGACAGATGCAGATAAAAGAGGCTGTAGGAAGAACAAGGAATATGAACTGTAAGAAAAAAGGAAAGGAATGTATTAAGGAGTGGAACACATTCCTGCAGGTCACAAAAGCAATGCATGATAGCTTCACATTTTCTGATTTCTAGTCAACCTTGCATTGTTTTTATTCTTCTAACATGGGAATTTAGAGGATTGTTCATACAATATTGGTACACATGAAGTTTTGTAGAAATTGATCCTCTGACAAGTGGATTGCAGCCTGGCTAAGTGTGCTACTCCAGGATTCCTTCTGCACTACAGAAATTACTTTGGCAATGTTATCTCCAATTTCTGTCCCCCACAATCTTTCTTCAAAACAATGTATTTTCTATTGAAGTTGAGTTGCTAACCTTTTAATAGCTGTCAAGGCAAAAAATAGTCATAAGGCTATGATATATGAATATTATACAGAAAACAGCTTCTTTTGTTCCCATAACAATAGTTCAATCAGCTGTAACATTGGTTCAAGTGCATGAATTGCCAAAAACCATAACAAGATGCTTATTAGAGCCTTCTATTCATTATCAGACTTTAATTGCATTGATTCAGAAGCACTTGTCTCTTACATAACATTACTTACACCATCAGTATAGGTGTGCTGAAACATCAGTTTTGAAAAATACCGGTGTTTCATGCTGTTGCTCTAAAAAAAGGCCGAAAAAAGTGAGTCTTCAATAACTAAATGATAGACAGACTCTTAGATTTTTCATGTTCCCAGGTGGCAGAGGTTGAAGTTTCAGGCTGTAGATGAAATATACATGGTACATTCCTCAGCTAATTATTTGTCAGTATATTAATAAATCACACCAGTCCCTGTTAGGCTATCTAAATTTAGAAGGTTCATGAGATGTAATACATAATTAATACCCTTAGATTGCATGGCTTAAAGGCAAGTGATTTCCTGATCTCATATGAAGTAGAGAACATTTATCATTGTTGTCCAAGTCACGAATTTCCAGTATGCCTGTTTTTGGGTCTGTGTATAAATGTCTCTGTCATTTATTCTGTTTCATGAGGAGAAAACAGAAAATACATAACAAGCAGAGCTTGATTTTTTTAAGACCCATGAGGTTGTGTTTATGAATGATAAAGGAATAAAATGCAGTATGTGCACAAAAGGGTAATGAACTGACGTTTGATCATAACCATCAACAGGAGATTCACCACTGATATCACAAGATTGTTGTCAGGTCACAAAGATATGTGTGCAAATACCTGCATGCAAAATTCTCCAACCATTCAGGCATATGGCTTCACATTCTCCAATCTCTTCTCAAAATGTTCGTCCGTAGCCTTTTGGGGAAGACAATCCTCACAGCTTCCCACACTCCCACCTTTCTCATCCCTTTGCTCTGCAGCTCTCCATAGGATCCTTTCCCTGGTCTCATTCTTTCTTGTATGTTTTGTTTCTGAATGTCATTTTTCAAGTGGGAGAAACCAGAGTACAGAACTCATTTTTCCCCAGATGCAAAGAAACTCAGTTCTTGCACAGTTTGCTAAATCCTGCTAGAGTGATACACGCTACAAAGGCTTTCACATATCCGGCAAGGTTTCTACAGACAGGACTGCAGACAAATGTACAGACTGACAGGAGGTACTGCCCTTGTACATCTCTCCTCCACCTTCCTATTACCCACCAAAGGCAGGCTTTATTTGTGAAAAAAACTGCCAAAGAGTACAAATAATGTTCTAGAATCCCACAGAATCACAGAATCAAGTTCTACAATAATGCTTCTGCTTTGCTCTATAGACATGAATTCTCCTGTCTGAATAGAAAATTCCCTGACTAGGAAAGCATCCCTTTAATATCAGGCTAGCAAAAACAGAGCTCCTTCCTCTCCTTCAGACCTTCTCCAGTCTCTTTCTGACCACTGTGGACAGCACAACCATACAGCCTTTCCCACCGTGGAGGAAATAAACAAACCCTACACTGGGTGGGAGCTATGTCTGCCCACCTCTGTGACAAAATTTGAGCCATCATTATGTAGTATTATTTACACTATTAACTTCTCAGAGCTCCATCAAGCGGATGGCTTAAAATCTTCTGAAAATCAGTATGGTTAGAATAGTCTGTACCTCCAACTACAACAAGGCTGACGATTTTTATCCGGTCTCTTAGGTTACGCGCGACCCACTCCACTCAGAAAAGGTAGAGTGCAAGCAGAAAAAGTAGAGGGCATCAAGAACCAGATGTAGAAAATGAAGTTCTTAAATTTTTCATCACATAAAAAGAGATTATTAAAAAGTAACCATCTACAGGCCAAGGAAAAGGAAAATAAAGACCCAGCTGACAGCTCCATAGTGACAAGTGCTAAAATACCAACTTTTGAAGTGGATCTTCTTTTCAAGTTAACCTAATTCCTTGAAATATTTCTCAAAATCTTTCTTCTGCAATTGAACGTATCTTTGTAATTACAACTTAGGCCACTTCTTGCCTGTGTGGACAAATTCATAGGCAATATTGAATGTAGACTCAGTAGCAATGGAGAGGAAGCCCACCTGGATAAAATCCTGGCTCAGCCAGGTGTGTAGCTTTAGTATGAATGTCATCTCTGACTTGACCTGATGTCCTGGTATCAGCTGGGATAGAATTAATTTTCTTCTCAGTAGCCGGTGCAATGCTGTGTTTCAGATTTATTATGAGGATGATGTTGACAATGCACTGATGTTTTGGGTGGTGTTCAGCAGTGCTTACCCCCCATCAAGGACTTTTCAGTGTCAGGATCAGTCAGTGAGGAGATTTGCATGAAGCTGGGGGTGAGCACAGCGGGGACAGCTGATCCCAACTGGCCAAAGCTATTCCTTGCTCCGGAATGTCATGTCCAGCATATGAACTGAGGGGAATTGGCCATGAGCCACTGACTGCTGCTCAGAACAGGCTGGGCCTTAGTTCTTGGGTGGTTGTTTTCTTGCGTTTTATTCCTCTTTGTCCCTCCTTTGATTGTTATTATTATTATAATTAACACTATTATATTTTCCTTTGTCTCAATTATTAAACTATTACTATTTCAACCCAAGAGGGCTGGGAGAGGAGCAGGGCAAGGCACGTTACTTAATTGCCAGCTGGAGTTAAGGCATGACACCTGATTTCAGCAGCTGTTTCCCTGGCATCCCCATATATAAATTTATTCCACAAATATTCATAGATTAGCCTGATAAGAAGGAAACTTGTTCCTGTGCTATTTTTCACTGGCTCCTTACTTTCTACCTCAGCAGACCCAATATATGTGCAAAAAACCCTGTGGATTTCATGTAGGAAAAAACTCCTGTTTTCATGTTACCTCCCTGATGTCTTTACTCTGAAAGAGCTTTTGCCACACATGTACAAAATGCCGTTATTATTTTTATCACCTCCTTTCTGACTCCTTCAATAGCTGTTTGTTTCAGGACTTGAGGATTCTAGTAAAACTAATGGTGGCTTCACCGTTTGTCACTCAGAAAGTGCTGCTTGCTGAATGCAGCGGCAAAGACTACAGAGGGAAATGTTGACACTCTCTGTCAAAGACATCATCTTCAATATCTCTGCCTGCTAACTTATCTTCCCCATATTATGGGAGAAAAATTTATCATCCTGCCTCTCTTTTCATATATTTCATGAACACCCTTCTTTTTCTTTTATGCAACTGATGCTGGAATTGTGACAGGGTTTTCTGTAATTCATTGCTTGTTTTCATCAGCATTTTCAGAAGGCTATTCTTCTATAATCTGTAAATCTAGTATTGATATTTTGCAAATAATGTTTTTATCTGTTACCCTCATTTGGTACTGTTATACAAAATAGAATTGTTGTTTGTTGCTATATTTATTATATTTGATTAATCTTATTGTAATGTAAAGAGTTGAATGTGCAAATCTAAGATAAATGTATTTGAACAGATTAATTGTTGCTGCTGCAATGATCTACTAAATGGTTATGTGATTTGTACATCCACCATACACCAAATAAACATTGAATATGTTGTTATTTGAAATAAATGCCTGTAAATCTGGTCAGTATAGAATCAAAGCATAACTTATTAAAAGTTTTAGAATTACTTTTGCTCTTCTGAAAACATACATAACTGTGAAGAAGCCTTTAATGTCATTGCTTTTTTGAATGCAGAATTTCCTGTTACAACAATTACAATAGTCAGAAACAATTACACTAATCAGACAAATCTTGAACTTTATACATTTCATTATAAGGGAAAATAAATTCTTGTAGAACTTTTAAGCATCTTCAAACATATGTTTTATAAAGCTATTTCATTTTTATAATTTAAAATTATAACATTTTCTCTGTTCTAATAAGCCAGAAATGTTTCTCTTACTATATGAAGATTTTGTATGGACACCATATCTCGTGTCAAATTGTTCTTGAATGTAAAAGTGCTTGTAACACTGATAAAATAGTAAAATTATTTCTTAAATAGCTCTCATATTTTCCAACATATTTAATTTAATTTTTATCTCTCATCTAAGGTTTAACTCTGGAGATTTTACTACAGAACTACATAAATGTTAAGAAACTAGATATTCAGGAATATTTTCAGAGACGTATCTTTAGAGATATCAGCACATACACATGGAATGGCTTAAAATTACAAAAATACTGTACCTGACGGTGAGGACTGAGTTCTTTGATCTTTCCTCCTCTTTTTGGTTGAAGGGTAAGATCAGACACTTCAAATGTTCCAGTTTAGACCCAGAGGGAAAATAGAATGCTTGTTCTGTTATGTACTTGAAAAGTGGAAGATTTATTTTAAGAGAGATTGATGGTTAACACAGTAAGGATAGGGCAAGAATAATAATGAAAAAAAATGTGAAAGAAAGGGTAACAGATTAAGATATTTTGTTTCAGATTTTTGTACTGAGGGAAAGCATGCCAATCTTTTTAAATTGTTTGCCTGTCCTTGTATTTTCATTTTGTCTTACTGCACTGCTTAGGAACATTCAGATCAGCACTAAAACACATGTATTGTTTAACAACTCTCATGGACTATTTTCCCTATCCTGAACAGATCTCCAAAACAAGCAAGCTGCTCAATCAAGGCAGAGACAACGCATCATGGAAATGGAATCTATACAGTGCACAAGTTCATAGGAAAGAATATGTTTGTCTTTTATTCAGGCTTTATAATCTCTGAATAACAGTTGCTAATTCAAATTTGTTGTACTGCAGCTCCAACAAGGTAAAATAGCTTATGTTAAAAAAACCAACTCTTAAATTAAATACTTACATAATTTTTCTGAACATCAGATTTGAAGGAAAACTGTCCTATAAAAATATACTACCTTGTAAACACCTGTCCTGTTTGCTGAAAAATCAGTCTGACAGAAAATTATAAAGAAGTCATAGAGTCTTTTTAAATCAAAAATACAAATTTTTGTATTCACATTGTGCTAATAATCCCAGTCACACCATTGAGGCAGAGTTTCTCCTTCTCCTGAGGGTTTCAGATCACATCCTACATATGTGCTGGCACTCCAGTCATGTGGTGGCTGCACTCTGATCCAGGGTAGGGCCATACCAGTTTTCATATACGTTTTCATATTTTGAAATGGCTTTTGCATATGGCATACGGATATAACTTTTCCCATGAAATGCATCTATTTCACAGGACAAACATTAGTACCGTTTCTAAGCTGGAGAACACTTCCTTTCGTTCTTCATGGGTAGAAACAGACAAATGTCAGTAACAAAGAATGAAGAATAATTAAATTTTTTAGGCATGTAACTCCAGTAAGAAAGGAGCTGTAGACAGGCTGACCACACTAAAGAACATCGCAACTTCAGGAATGGCAAAGGAAATTCTAAGTACTTCCCTATAAAGTCAAGCTCAGCCAAAAAAATTCCTTCTTGCAAAAACTGGTTATGGACTACATGAAATATTTTGAATATTTTTAAGAAGATTTTAAAAAGAAAACCAAAGTTGAAGGATGTATCACATTTATTTTGTATTATTTTAATGCCTCCTTTCATGATATGATTATTTCATCATCCTGAGCTATCAATTTACTGAATGTTCAGTCTTGAATAGGGATTGAAGTATAACAAACTACTCTACACAACCACCCTGTCTGAGGACCAGGTTTGGATTTCATGTTCCAGACTGTGCAGCATAATGAGAGACAGATTCCTCCTCTGACCTGTTCCAGTTCCACCATCCTGCACCATATTGCTCAATTTCATCCATGGCTGAGAAAAGAAGAGAGTTACGAGTGTTTCACAATGACAATCGTACGGTATATTTTAAGTCACCCTTGTGATAAGAATTATTATTTACTTTTTCTTAGGTCACTCCATGACTTTCTGACAGTGGAATCATATACTGGGTTTTACACAGAACAGCTAAGCCACTTAAGGAAATACAATACCTGTGAATTTATAGGTGTAAAATTCTTGCATTAAAGGTATAAAATTGTTTTTATTCAACTTATTATCGAATGTGTGTGTGCTTTCCTTTTCTTATTCGTTTTTATCTGGTTTGATTTATAGTTTCGGATCCATAATCAATAGCAAATGCCTGCCTGGAAAAAAAATCCCATCATTGTTAGAATTTTTGGATGAAGAAAAGACTCTCTCACACAAATATTTTGCTTAGTTTTCTCTTGCTTTTGCTCATCTGAAATCAATTACCTATTTGAACCTGAAGCCAAAACTAAGACGTACTCACCAAGGGTGAGACTGGTCACCCTCACATGAAATGCAACTTGTGTGTTTCCTGAAAACACAGGAGGGAGACACAGAAGCCCCTCACAGCTCTTATCCACACAAGCAAGCAGCTGACAGGGAATCTGTGAGCAAATACAGGTGTATAAATAGGTAAATAAATACAGGTACATAGAAAGGCAGCCCACAGGGTGCTGGGAAGGCTCCGCACATGGTCTCTCTGCACCACTCAGCTCCTTGAGACTGTGGGCATGGCTGCACCCCTGGCTGCTGCACACCAGGTTAGTGAGAAAATCAAAGCTCACATTTTCAAAAAAACAACCACCCTTTATTTTGTCAAACAGCTGGGAACTTGTCAGCAAAAGCAAGTCAAAACACATGAGCTGATTCCAGGTGGCCCCATGCCATTTCCAGCCACAAGGAAGTTTCCCAGATATCTGGACTAATATGGCTAAAAATGAAAAGCACAATGCCAGCATTATTGTCACTAGGCTTTTCTGCATCCTCATTTTTATTGTAACTGCTTGGTCAAATACACTAAAAAGATTGATTTCTAAATGCCCTCAAGTGATACTGGGTAGAAGATTCCTCCTTTTGCTGGGAGAGGGAGAGGTATAAGAGGGAGCTTGCTACAGTAGCATGGCCAGATATATAAGCCAGAAGCCTCCCTGCTTGTCTGCCAGTCTGAAATGAGCACTTGAAAATTTTATATCATGATAATGACAGCTAACATAGCAGCTTTGCATCCTTATCAGAGTGATTCCAGAGGAAACTAACCCACATAAACAAGAGAGCTTGCTTAATAAACAAGAAAATTCTGTGCTTGCCTACATTTTCTCTTTCTCTATATTCTTAAAACCTTGTCAGAAGCCATACTAATTTTTGTCAAATAAATACATCAGGGCTAGGCAATGAAGTCTCTCCAATAATGAAACCAAGAGACAAAGTACTAGGGAAATGCTCTACAAAATATTTCAATGATAAGTTTAAGAAATTGAAATAAGCCAGCTTTTCATTGTTGCTGGTTCTAAGCAAAACTGCTGTTCATTCATAGTTTGCTATCCCAAAAAACTGCTAATAAAACTGGTGCCTTAGGACATATCAGAGCTAGCTCCAGCTGGGAAGAAATATAGCCAGTTTAATCCAGTACGGAAGCTGAGTTTTCAGTTGACTTGGAATACAAACAGATAAACCTTATACCTGATTAGGATGTGGGTCATATCTATATGAAGTGCCATGTAAGTTTGTCATCCTAGAATATGTCATATAGACATATTCTTCCTGAGGTGTATAGTCCATCCTCTTACATCTTTTCTCAGACTTCTAATTCTTCCTAAGCTCTCTAATCTTCCTCCCTGTTCGTTTCTAAATTTCTCCAAGTAAATGCTACGTATGGTAATTATTTCTTTCTTATCACATCACAGAATTTATTTTATCTACACACATTCTCATCTAGTATTCTTTGCTTCAGGCTGAAAATCCTGCGCCGTTCCTGCCAACTGCAGCCTTAAAACATGTAGCTGCTAGCACATGCCTGCAATGAGGCAGGGGGAAGTTATAAACAAAGAGGTTCACATTCAGACACCTTCAACAAATAAGCCAGATATAAAAGACCAAAATTACACAGACAAGTATTTCATGGGGCATAAATTTATGCCCACACAATAAAAGTTAAGGTTGAGTGCTCTTTAAAAATGTATTCTGAATAAATCTGAATGCTGGAAAACAGTAAGTGAATCCTTAATGGGTCATTAGAAATAAAGACTTTAAAACTTATAAAAATATATACTATTAAGCACTAAACAAGGCCAGCTTAATCCATTTAGAACTATCTTCATACTGTCTTCCTTTTTGCTTATCTCTGCTTGTACACATCTTTCCTGTAGGACTGTAAAATACACTCTCACTCTGGCAAATGACAAGTGTCATTAATACTAAGCCCACCCAGGTAATACGTGCGCATAAATCCTAGAAACAGGTTTTCCCCTCTCATGGATTTAAGAAGTACCATGTCCATTCTGCATACAGAATTAGAGACACTGATCACTGTTTAAAATGGAATCTTTAAAAGTGTAGCAAACTGGTACAGAATTAGTTATTAAAATAAATAATACTGTCCAAATTAACAAATTCTAGTGTTAAAGTCTATGTTTGAGTTTGAGTTTGATTTTTTTTTAATTTATTTTCTAAATTCTAAATTATAGACACTAATTTTTGACATACGTTTTTTAATTCGCTGTTAAGAGGACTTGACCATATATACAGACAGTTCTGCTACCAGAGCATGCAGGAACTGAATTCTCTCTGTATTAAATAGTTGTGTACTTCTATATTGCAAAACCATGATCAGAATAACAAATTTCAATTATAGCCATATTTTGAACAAGATATCATCTGTGTTTTCGGATGAGCTGTTATTTATCATAGTTCAATTTCCTGTAATGATACTTAATCTAACCCAAGTACTATAAAAGTAGCTTTTTTGATGGATACCCACTAGTAATTGAAATAGCAACCATTTAGTTTAAAAATGAGAATTTTAAGTTCATTATCTGTCCCCTGCAGAATATGCATGGATAATTTAGTCCATAATTCACTTCTTAAACAACTCTCATTTGTACTATGAGAGGCTATGAGAACCATATGCCCTGCTTTTATTTAGACTTTGACACAAAATACCTAATTTCTGTCACAATCAGTTATAACCTCTAGAAATTAGATCCTCCTTCCTTTTATTTCCATGTGACTTCATTTGTGCTTGGGAAAACTTATTGTTCAGATCAATATTTGCTGAGTGGCATTTCTGTCTTGTTCAGTTCTCATTTTGAAGCTAAGCTGCTTACAGAATTTTTGTTGTTAAAACACACATTTAATGATCCAAACAATGTTAATCCATGTGCACAAGAAAAGATGGATATGAAAGTATCTGCCTACAGAATTCAATAGCTTTCAATAAGATTAGGTCCACTGACTTTACAGATACCAAGGAAGATTACAAGATCCACTGAAACAAGCAGGCATCTCAAGTCCATCATGCAGACAGGGAATGCCAGGCTCTGCATCCCAGAAGCCAAGTCAGAGCCAACAAACCAGAACCCAAGCATCTGGAATTTCTCTTTCATACATTTAAGTCTTGATATAATAAAATCAGGGCCATCCTATGGAATCACTGAATGGTTGGGGTGGGAAGGAACCTCTGGAGGTCATCTAGTACAACACCCCTGCTAAATCAGGCTCTCCTGGAAGAGACTGCATAAGATCACATCCAGGCAGGTTTTGAACATCTTCAGAAGAGATTCCAGAACTTCTTGGGGCAGCCTGTTCCAGTGTTCTACCACCCTCACAGGAGAGATGTTTATCCTCACTTTCAGATGGAACTTCTGTTTCAGTTTGTGCCCTTTGTCCCTTGCCTTGTTGCTGGGCACCACTGAAAAGAGAATGGCCCATTCTCTTGACATCTGTTCTAAAGGTATTTGTATGCATAAGGTGCTCTCTCAGTCATCTCTTCTCCAAGCTAAACAAACTTTCTCATCCTTTTCTCATGAAAGAGATATTCCTGTCCCCTCATCATCTTCACAGCGCTATGCAGTAGTTCCTTGCATTTCTTGTACTAGGGAGCCCAGATCTGGACACTGCACTCAGAAATAGCCTAGCCAGGGCAGAGTAAAGTTAAAGGAATGCCTTCTTCAGAATGCTCTTCCTAGTACAGCCAGGATACCATTTGTCTCCTTGGTCACAAGGGCACACTGCTCATGGACATCTTGTTATCTACTGGGACACCTCTGGTCTTTCTCCAAAGAGCTGCTTTAAGGGTCAACCCCGAATTATTATGAGATTGTCTTCCATAAATTTAAATACACATTAAACACTGTTGGGTGGGAGAGAACAACTGTATCCTGCCAATCACAGATGCTGTTTCATTACAGTATGTACGTATGGAGTTGCTATATGTAACTTTTAAATCAAATTCTTGTAGTATCGGGTTTTAAAGGCCTGATTGAACAAAGCAACCCAGCAAAGCCCCAAGCAACCAGGTCTAATCCCAGAGCTGGCTCTGTTGTAAGCAGCACTGGAGAGCTCTTGAGCATCCTTCCAGCTGGTATTAACCTGTGAGCATATGGACTGAAAACAGAAGCTTAGAGCTCGCAGAAGTTACTGGAGGAAATTGCATAACCTCTTTTACACTGGAGTGCAGCACAAAAATCCCTCCTGAACCTGAACTTTACAAATCTGTGAAATTCAAGGGCTGGATCTAAATTAGCACTTTGGTTCAGAGTACTGCAGTTTTGAACTTCATCTCCTGACCATATCCTCTCCTACCACACATTAGCTCCGCTCACAGGGCAGTTTAAATCTATGCAAACTAGATTCCTTTAGGAGGAAACCAGAGAGATAACTCTGTAGCAGGCACACATCAAATACAATATAAGAAGTAATGGGATCATAAGTGCTCCAATCAGAGGTCAGTGCTTCAAATGACTTCAAACTGCGTGTGGGGTGAAGACATTTGAGTCAGGGAATCAGACCAAGGCTGCTAAAAATAATCCCCCAGAACAGAGGACAAGACAGCACCAGCTACTTTGATCTGATGATGTGTTTCTCCTTTGTACTTGCTGATGTAGACATAGCCAGTACTAGAAAAGTTAAGCTGCCTGGCAAATGTACAGCTGGAAATCAGTGCATCAAAAGAAAGAGAAATTAAAGAAATACTAATCACCTCAGTGAAGACCATAGCAAAACTCCAAATTATTTGCCTAAGTTTAAAACTTCAGTCTCACAGAATTTTAGGATATTAATTAATCTGCAGGGCGGGAATGGAAATTGCAGTTCTCTATTTTTCCAGAACTGTAGCACCAGCTACTGAAAGTTTTGGATTTATTTTATATGTACTTTCTCTTTTGCATTTTCAGAAACTCCTCTAACATAAAAAATACTGAAAGCAAACTGATGTAACAATTCTGAGTACTACAAGGAGAAAAATATGCAGATAAACAAAACAGCAATTATAATTTCAATGCTACACTGTTTTGGAGCATAATAACCATCCATTTGAAGTTCCATGATAAAAAGAAGTACTTAAGCCAGAACGTGGGCCAAGATTTGCCCTTACATCCTATTTATTTTATTTTATGTTTATGGAGAGAGTTTAAAATTAATATCAGAGCATATAAGCACAGTGTAACATATAAATACAATATAGCATGCTAAAAAATGTTGTAAAACACTAGAAAAGGGGTGGGGTGGGGGAATTGAAGGGGGCATGTCCAGGTTGTTTCTTAGGAGCAATAAGTAGTCCTTATAAAATTTCCAAAATTACACATGTATTATTATTTCAGAAGGTTAAAGGAAGTCACAATCACTTTATATATCGTATAAACAGCCATTTTATATATCACATAAACATTGATATATGGCATGTGCTTCTCTAGTCTTATCCCGTCCAGAAACCAATAAATACACCATTAATGACTCTGGAGTAGCTTCTCTGAAAAGAACTTTTTGCATCTCCCTGTTGAATATGATTTCGCAGCAGAAAAGATATTTGTACCAACTGAAGTATCAACTCACTTTCAGTGATGTTTTGAATGAGCAAAAATCATAAACAATTTTCTTGACCTTAATTGTTTTAGGTGTCTGCGGTTGGACTTGGTGACAGAAAGTGAATGGAAGTTCACATTCATCCAGTGTCCCAAACTAACACAGCCCACAGTCCATGGATAAGTAAGTAATTTTTGTCGGTAGTCATCCTAATGGCTGTTACAGCAGCTGTTACAAAAACTGAATTTTCTATATTTACCTTAAAGCCAAGGAGAGACTGACGCACAACTCAGAAACCTTGAACAATATTACAGTTCCCAGAATCCTAATATCCACTTAGTGTATCTTTTCTAATTATACCATTTTATATAAACATTTAAAAATATCCCTGAAACAATTCCTATAAAACTGTTTTTAAATACGAATAAAGTTTTTTCCAGTTTTCTGGATAGATTACAGCTGTACCTAATCAACGCGAGTAAGTTCTGTTTCAGTAAAAATTTTAAGCTTCTACGCAGTCTTAAGCAAATCCACACTAGTCACTGAATGACTTTGCATGCTTAAAGTAAAATATGCTAATGGTCCTTTGCTGAATCAAGATGCTTTTTATAGGTATTAGTAGGGTTATGGCAGAGGAATTAGAGGTAACATCTTATTTCTTGATGTAAACATCAGAAGAGGGAAGATGATGTGCAACCAAGAATGCAGAAACACATTAAATCATTAAATCAATATAAATATTACAGATTTGTCGTAATAATAATAATAATAGGAACTGTCTTTACAGACTTATTAGAAGATTATTTTTTTCTGCTCTGATGATTTAAAATTGCTTTTTATTTCTTTCATTTTCCCCCTTCCTTCTACTGATCCTACCAAAACGTTGATGATTTGAATCATCATAATACTGTTGATTAGTGCCTATATTGCATATTTTTGGTTAAGAAACAAATTAA
Source organism: Origma solitaria (assembly GCA_013397895.1). Lineage (NCBI taxonomy): Eukaryota > Metazoa > Chordata > Aves > Passeriformes > Acanthizidae > Origma > Origma solitaria. The sequence goes on along the minus strand of VZRL01005190.1, from coordinate 484,171 downwards.
TGTGAGCCATCCTCACTTTCAGCAAGTAAATTAGGTTCAGTTTGTTAAAAAATAAGCTTCATAAGCAAAAAAATTTCTGAACATGCCAACCTTTGTAGGTCATTGCTTTACCATCCATGCATCTTTCCAAGACAACATGTTTAGCCGTCACAGCTCCAATGGGCTGGCTGAAGCACGGTGGACTGAGAGTGTGAACATTGAGGATAGAGTGAACCTCACAGTCTTGGAGCTTAGTATATACATCATTAACTTCAATGTAAAATTTATTGGTCAAAAATCCTGTCCCTCTCAGTTTGAAACATTGAAACATTTTTCAAATCTAGAAAACTGGAAAGTAATGTCCACTATACAACTAAGTAGACTTTGGTGTTATTTAAAGAAAAAGATCTTTATTTAGTTTTTTTAAATCATTTTGATAATATTTGTATTAAGAAAAGTTAAAATACTTCTTACCCAGTCAAATAAAATTATTTCATTTGACTTGAACATTTTGTCTTATCCTCCCTGAAATCAATTCTAAAAATTTCTTTAGCATAAACTATTTTTTCTTAGTTTTTCAGTTTGATAAACAAACTGAAACTATCATTTGTTCACACAACTGCAATGTTCTTTATACACTCTTATGAAAATTACATTCCATAACAGATATCTTTCAAATGTATTTGATAGGCATAACATCAGTAGATCTCAGCACAGAATTTTTTAACTAATGTATAGATGAAGATGGTGAGTCATGTATATTTAGAGTTTCAAAAATGTAACGTAATATAAACTCAGAGACAGCAGTAAATTTATCTTGACTAAATAATTCCGCTGTACTTTTATACTCTGTAGTCCTATAGTACTCTACATTCTAAGTACAGATAGGCTCAAAATCTCCAAAATGCAGGTTGTGATCTGACTGAACCAAAAGAATTCATTCACTCAGTAAAGAGGAAGCAAAAAGGACAGTTTATATAAAATACTTCAGGCCTACAGGTTCATCTAGTTCCAAAATTAATAAGCCAGTGACCTAATAGGTTCTTATTCTCTTTCTATTTTTTAATAGATTTTGAATATCTGACATGGGAGAAAAAGCTGTCCCAACCATCATTTTGTCACCTGCATTTCAGTGTTGATATAGATATGAGAGTATTGTCCAGTGTATATCACAAGTAAATAATATTGTATCCTTGCCCAGTTCATGGCTGAAGTTCATAACACGGAAGTTGTTAGCACTGAATTTCTTCCCATTCAATCCTTTGTTAAGTGACAGCATAAAACTGCAACTGGTTTTCCCCCAGAAAATCAAACTAGACTATTATACTTGCAATTCAACACAAGCCAAGTAAAATTAAAACCACCAAAATGTGTATCTCAGCAATTTTCCTTCTTCCCATTACAGGGGCTCAGAGCCCCTGGATCTCTGCTTGCTGTGGTTCCCAGAGAAGTTCCCAGACAGACCTAATAACCATCTTTCTGAAGTTTAATAATTCTCAAGAAATTCCATCTTCTATGAAAATAACCTGTGTCTTCAGTCTAGGCATATTCCCTTTTGTTCTTGTTTATATTAAATTCCCAGAGAGATTTATCTAAACTGCTAGTATAAAATATGAGATTATAACAAAAATTCTTCATACAAATGAACATCATTGTCTAAACAGACTGACTACTGAAAAGGAAAGAAATTTGTCTCTTTTTGGCTGGTTTTTTTCTTACACCTCTTTATAGCAGAATTCCCTCCTGAATAACAGTCTTATTAAAATTTATTCCTTTCTTTTCTTTTGTCAGAGTGAAATAGAAGTATTACATTTTTTACATAAATTACTATCCACAACATTCCCCATATACTGAATAAAAAAGCATTTCTATTGATAATTCAGTACAATGCAAATGGTTTTGTACAAAATCTTTTATGTAGCACTAAAGATTTTTTTTGTGTGTGATAATTTTTACATAAGCTCAATATTTTGAATTCAGCTGAGGAATCACTTTGCTATTTATTCAGTAGTTTTCTATTTTCTTTAAGGAACAAAAGCTTTCTTCTGTTTGCATGATTTATTACCAAAAAATTCATCTGCTACTAAGGACAGTATAATTCACAAAGCCCAATGGAGAAAATATTTCCTGTGTCCTGAAGCCAGAAGTACACTCTCAAAAAAATTGTATTGCTTAATGACATTTTCTAGTCTCAAAATAAAATCAGTATTTATTTCATCATGTTGCAATCAGTTTATAACTTTCTAATTAGATATACTATCCCTAAATTAATTTTGGAATCTTACCTGAAAAAATGTCAAAAAATTAAACCTTTGTGCTTTATGCTGGACAGCATTGGCTTATCATAATTTCTGTGTAAATCACTGAGAATTAAGACTGCTTATGTCACTGCTCTATTGCAAATGTAACTCAAAGTAAGGATGAAGAGCACTATCATGGTCTGAAGAGCACCAAGAAACACAGACATGAATTTTCCCACACCTGGACTTTCAAGAGGTTTGAGTTTTTCAAAATTGCTGTAATAGACGTCATAGTACATTTCTACAGCTTTTCTACAGCTTGATTAGGATAGAAATAGTCCAAATGAAAACAGTACTGTAACATTTTAGCCTTATTATACTACCATCCTTTGTGCCTTTAAAATTCTGTAATAGAGGGAAAGAGTGAAGGAAGGAATAAAACTGTTAAAACTTAGATATTCCTTCAAGTTCAACTTCAGGTAAGACATTTCTCAAAGAAATGCTTCCATCAAAATACATGCTCACATCCCATCCCTCCAAATTTTATGGTTTTGTTTCATAGGTCCATCATAAAATTTGCGACTGAGAGCAGTAAAAGCACTGGACAGCCATTAGTCTGCTGCTCAGGGAACTCACTTGGACCATAGAGCAGTTCTTCTGAAATAAGAGTATTGCATTATCAGAATCACTGTCATTTTATGAATAACTCAAATTCAGTCATAATTTTTGCCTTTAGCCTTTAGTTTACTTAGGCAATTCTTGCTTCAGAAAAGATTCCAAGACTCTTAATGCAATGTTTTATTATGCTGCCAATTCTTGAATGATTGCCCTACCACCAATGGATCTCGCATCTCAAATTGTTTGAGAGAGGGCAGAGACGAGCAATTAAAGGCAGCAAAGTCAATGCAGGGGAGGCAATCCAAGTTAATACAGCTTGTTTATGCTCTTTCATAAAGCCACTCTGCTGCATGGAGCTTGTGAAGAAGCAGTTAAGTGCTCGAGCATAGTGGATTTATGTGCACCACCCAAGTCAATGGGGAATATCACTGGAGTGATATCAGTCTAGACCATATGTGGTCTGTTTCACCATGCTAAATATAAATGAGTATACACAGACACTGTGCATACACAGATACACACATGGATAACTCAGTGAAGTGGATTGGCGCGCAGGAAGAAATGGGCCCCACAAGAAAATCTCAGGGGCAAAAGAGAGCTATGAATTATTGGCCACACAGTAGGATGCTCTGTGGGGCTTCTTTGGCCAATGAAATCCTGTGGCAGGTCGAGCTCTTCACAAGTCAGCTCTTCAAAAACCTGACTGAATCGTGGCCAGGGTCCCCTACACCAAGGAACATCCTTTTAAAATGGCATTGAAACTGTACAGAAAAGAGAAAGAAAAAAGAAAGAGATATCTCTGAAAGGCATATGAGACTGTTAATTCAACAAAAATCTGTGCTGTTAAAAAAAAGATTGAGCAAAAAGCTGTAGGTCCCAGACATTGGTTCAGAATTCAAAAGTATGCCTAAAGATAAAAATTAACCAAATTAAAATTGAATTTGATTATAACATCTTAATTGGGGCATAGTCTAAACCACTGACTTACATCCATACCCTAAACATCATTCATTCTTCCACGGGCGCAAAATCAGAAAAATATCAGTGGCACAGGAAGGTAGGAAGGAAGAATATTATTTGTGTTATATTGTGAATCACTAGTGAGGCTGAAAGAAAAGTCCTGGGTAAAACAAATCCTTACATGAACATATATTAACTGCATGATGCTGAGTACCCAAGCACATATGCTTGCATTCATATACATTTGATCAAATTAGATTTCCCATATTAAATATTAGAGCTGTTTCCAAGAGACTGCTCTACTGTCCTGTTTTTTATAAAATTCATGCCTATTGTGTGCATGTCTACTCTATTGAGTTCTACTATAGACAGATTGTTGTTGATTTTCTCTGCATAGTTTTTTCTGGAAAATTCCACAATAATACACTAAAATCTAAGACTTTGAGACATGCAATTTCTTCTGAGACCGTAAAATTTCATGTTTTATGTGTAATAAGCCTTCTATTTTCTCATTAAAACTTGCTTAATTTATTGTGCACTCAGATTACCCAAACAGACATTTTGCAATCTGTAGCCATCATCATATCTGTTTCTTCCCTTTTTGTTCCTTGGTATTTCTGTCTTCCAGAATGTCATACTTTGTAGGTTACATCTGGAGGCAAGGTGGCATTTGAAACTGAAATGACTAAAAGTGCTCTGCTGACCTCAAAATTGAGCTGAAGTCATGTATTATTTTCACCTGTGAGTACATATGTGGTAAACTCATTCAAGATTGTATAGACCAATAAATCATATTTGAGAACCAGCATCTGCTTGCTTTCAACAAATGACTGCATAGAATCTTCTCCTTTCTACATATGTAATCCTTAAAACAGACATTGTGAAGGTTCCACAGGTCTAACAAGATTTAAGTCCTTTTAAAACAAGTGTTAAATCCTATTTCTCTACATTAATCAACAGTTCTTTGTGGGACACTCTCTCCATTTTCCTGGATTGGATTTTTCCACTCCATCCTTAAAAAATTGTTTAAAGTCTCAAATGAACTATTTTATTCTCTGACTCCTCCATTTATTAATCTTTGCCTGTCAGTTGCCTTTAGATAGATATTCCCTGGATTTTGGTCACATCGTCATCTGCTGGTTCTCCTCTTTCTTCTCAGGTTAACATTTAGTTTTAATACTTCACATTTATCTACACAGCTTTCTCAAAAGACCTGTTATGATTTTTCCCCATGCTCAGAAAAAAAACATACTGAAGAAAGAAGTACCTATGGAGAGAAAGAATGGAGAATGTCTCATCTAATGATGTGAAGTTTGCTCTGATTATGATCTAGGTGGCATGAAGAAGAGGATAAACTGTTTTTATGAGGTATTAGTCTCTTTAAAAGATGCAAAAGACAGAAAAATTATAGTACACATAGCCTCTTTACAGTCTTCAACCATGAAAAACATTTTAGCCATCAATAACATGATTTTATGTGCCACCTATTGCACATACTTCTTTATGCTCTGTTCTGCTTGAAACTTAAATTAGTCTAGGACATTAGTCTAGCATGGATCCATTTAACTCATGCTCCCTAGTTTAATTAGACAATGGCTACATATCACTTATTTCCAGTGATATTTCTTTAACCATTTTCATTTAGATTATAGTTTTTAGTAATTTTTAATTACCCAAGAGAAAGCAGCAAAGTTTTACCACCACAGGGATTTAAACAAGGAGCACACTAGATTATATTATGATTGGGATGGTTTTAAGAAAGCGCATTTCCATGTCTTCAAAGAAAAATCTGTCACTGTTTTGTAATGTCAAAACCTGCTTCATAAATTACCAAAATTAATGAGGTAAATATATCCCAGTGCATAAAGAATACCACTTTCTTTCTGCTACCTTGCAGTATTTTCTTCTCTGTCAGGAGAACAGGAATATTTCAGGGAAAAATGGTAAATATAACTTCACAATATCAGTGATTAAGTGGTCTGTTATAATTTTACTTTCTTATTATAAATAATGGAAATTCTAGAGCCCTTGGATTTATTTAACTACGAAATTAAGTAAGGCAGTTGAAAACTATTATGTGTGATCTGATCACAATGTTCAAGAAAGCATTGAGGAATGGGGGAATATCTTCATTTATCTAGGGCCCAGATATACTTGGACTTTCTGGATGACATAGGATGGAGTAATTGTTGGGTGACAGAGCTTAAATTGATATTTTCAAGTAATTCTAGGATGAAAGCTGAACTTTATGTAGCTCTTCATCACGTCCTCCTACTCACACACACACACACAAATAATGCAAGTAAATCATGGTTTTTTTATTAAAATTTATAATGTCATATTACTTCAATAAGGGTACAAGTAGAATCAGTATCAGGACCATATTATCAGAAATTACGAACATACTTCTAGTCCAATTCCCTTCTCTCTTCTTTTTCCCTCACTTTCAAACTCCAGTTGCCTCCTGGAAACTGTTTTGCATTTTTTTACCATTATTAAAAAGAAAATATATCCATTTCAGATGAAGAGTTATATGTGGAAACAGGACAATAATTCTCTCTTAGTATCTGAACAACAGAAATCATACAAAGTATTTTACCTGATTCATGTCAACTGACCTACTGAAGTCGACAGAATTAGCTGTGCAAGGAAGGAAAGCAGATTTTATTGATAGACTGGATCATCAAAACAGAAACTTAAGAACAGAACATGGTCCCTCAAGAACATTTATCCTTAATGAAGATATGATACTAAATAAATTCAACATACTGAATATTAACTAAAAAATGTAATACCTGAAGTTAAGGGAAATGGTCACATTAAGTTATAATAATTAACCTTTGCAATGAATTTTTTGCTAGAACTTTGATAGTCACACGTATCTTTTTACAGCACAAAACAGTCGTGCTTTCCTTGTGTCTTAAACAAGTTACCATTAATGTTCCCAGCTAACAATCCCCATCTACATTGGCTAAAGAATCTGATTAAGAGATGGATGATTTCCTTATGGTGATTTAGTGGTTTGGATCGTCCTCTGGCTGATTAGCATGAATGCATAAAGCTAAATAACAGCCATATTGCATTAATAGTTGATGATTCATTCTTACTTTATTTAGATATTTATAGTTGCACTCATATCTGAATATCACACAAGTTTTCACGTATTTATTTTCACAACAGTCCTAAAACTGAAGAGTGCCTTTTTCCTCTCCTTTCCTTCTGGGAAATGAAGAAGAGAAACACTGAGGACTAGATCCACAAAGGGTCTGTTTTGCCAGTAAAAATTCACTCAAATTGATGCCTTCAGGTATTTCTAGTTTTTACTCTTCATGTATCTGTAACTTGCTGTAGTTCTGTGCTTCTTACTAAGTGCTAAAAGTCCTCTGTTCCCAGCACCTTTAGCCAAAACAAGGCTCTCTGAATACAGATTCAACGACATATTCACTGCCTTAGGGCCTGAAAAGATGTAAACAACTGCGAGATGGGGGGAGCAGGCCTGGGGTGGTTAACATCATCGCATGAGGGTGCGATTGGAGAATTAAGGGCCAATATGCTAATGGGACAGAACTTTATAAAAGGTGAAGGGCTCGTGACCCTGGGTCCATTTTGGGTGTCGTCCCCGACAGGGCTTTGCTTGCCTGAATGTACCTTCAAGGCCTTTGCAGGCCTTGAATAAATTGTCTGCTTTTATACTCCTAATTTGTCTTAGCCTCTGTTTCAGGTAGCCCGTCTTTTAGGCAACAGAATGAAGTCAGATTCACTATCCCATCTAGAAACACAGGTTTTACGAATGCCAGGCGGTGACTACTTGTGCTAGTTGAGAAAGAAATGCCTTCAAGTGTTTGAGCTTAGCTTGAGCATCCCACTCATAGAATAGAATCCGAGAAATGCAGATACTCACGCCATGGCTCAGGCAAGAGAGCACTTGTCTTGAAGATCATGCCGAGTGCCACCTTCCTGCTTGATGGGAAACAGTACTTGATCTCAGCCTTTTTATATCCCAGGAGAGTACCTCAGCACCAAATCGACCAGGCATTTCTCTGAAAGGAATTAAACTTGTTTCACATGTATAAATAGGTAATCTTATTGCCCAAATGAATCTCTTAAATATGAAACTCTGCAACTATTTTTGTGTCTTTTAGTCTTTGTACTCTAGTGAATGATTATTAATATAACGTAAAACATTTTCCCCCAAACAGGTAACATCTTTACAGTCTGGGACCAAGTCAAAATAGAAAATGTTTAAATTTGATCAATGGAGAGCTCTCTGACTAGATGGTTATTAATTGTCAAAGCTGGCGAGAGGCCTAAAGTGATATGAGACACCTTTTAGATTGACTTCTCCAGATAACATCTAGTTCTGGGAAAAATGCTTTTAATTTCGGTGTAAGGAAGAGATAAAGCAGCTCAGTGGCAGCAAGTTATTCAGTCACTTGACCATCTAGAAATTCAGATTAATGAAAACATGGAGTATATTTCTCCATAGTAGAGCGCTGCATGTCAGAAACAGCAGCATTCCTTCTGCAGGGTAGTTCAGCTCAGGCAGAGCAATGAACAAGTACAGCTTTTCTCCAAAATTCCAGACAGCTCATTAGGAATGAGCTTAAAGACCTCTGCATAACCAGGAAGTGCACTTTTTCTCCTGTATTTATCTTCTGGAGAAGACAGTGAGACACACTCGCCAGTCAACCAACCATGGATCCATTTAACTCAACATCTGAAGAATCACGCTCACCAAAAGAGAACAAGAAGAAACCATAGTTCATTATGAAGCATTAGAAATGACAGTGAAGCATATTGATTTGTTATCTCAGAATCCCTTTTCACCCTTTAGCCTTATATTACTCATTATTTTAAGTCACTTTATCCCAAACCTTTTTTGTATTCTAAGCAAAAGATGTACTTATCATTTGTGTTTTAAAGGAGAAATAGGAGCTACAAAAATGCACTATTGCCAGTTAAACTTATCCCCATTGCATCTTTCTTTCTTATTACACAAACCAGCAAACACCTCTTCCTCCTTAATCAAAACTGCAGGTGGCACTAGGAACTCTTGTTGTTCTAAGATGTTCAGCACCAATGATTCAATCTGCATCATTAGAGTTGGACAGGAGGATGTACACTTTAGTAAATCTGAACCACGAAAAGATTCCAAATTAGCTGATCCTCTTGCAAATCAGGTAGCCAGCCAAAAAAAAAGAAAAAAAAAAAAAGTGGTCAGATCATCCTCTGAGGCAGAAGGCAACAATGGAAATATCCGTTTCTTCTAAAACCAAGAAGCTGTTGAACAGTTTTTTGTATATATATTTCTTACCAAGCTTATAACTGGAAATAGAAAGACTAGGTATCTGCCAGTGTATGTTCACACTTTTGGAAATGAATGCACATGAAACATTAAAAAATTTAAACTTGCTGTTGAAGTAAATATTTCTGTGTTTGACACTCAACCTGGAATGCACTGTTTCACTTGACTACTGTTATCACTGAAACACTTCACTTTTTTTCTCATCACTCCCCAATGGAAAAACCTAATTGAAATTCAGAGTAGTGTTTATTGATAAAAGGAAAAGACACCAATCAAGGGATAAGATGATTATATCATGCAGAATAAATAAGCCCCCTAACCATTTCAAATCCTTACTAAGATTCAATAGCAAAAATAGAGTTAAGAAACAGCTCTGTTTAGTCTTAGCAGTCAAGATTGCACATGCATGCATATGATTACTGGTTCATTAAGGCTTGTTAAAAATTTCTTTCAGGGAGCGCAAACAGAGAGACTGTTTAGACTAAATTCACTAGATGATCCATAAAAGTCACACATTTCTTAATTCTGAACTTAATCTAAAGGGGAATGTCTAAGTCATCATGAGCACAAAGAAAAATACTTGTATACAAACCCTTTGCCTTTGTCCCCTCTGCATGTATGTCATTCAAAACCACACAACTCCTTCGAAAAGAAGTAGTTGAAGGAAAAAGATTAGCAACAAGTTCCTCTGTTAAAATTTATGGGGAATATTTTTATTTCAAAGGGTTCTCAGCACTCTAAATGCAAATTTTTTGTAGGAAGGAAAATTATTTTTTTTTTACCTTTAAGATATTCCAAAATGATGCTGCTTTCTGAACGAACTCATCTGTTTTGTTTATCTTGACACAGGAAAAAATACCAATTCCAAGAGCAGCCTGAAGAATTTATGACTTACTGTGGTACTCTGGGTGGACACCTTATTGGCCTAAAGAGGAAAGGGACCCCCATGTGAAAAAGAATAAGACAGTAGAGTGGTACACAACTACTGATTACCTTCTCAGATCCACAATTTGAAATATTCAGCACTTATTCCCCTCCCACAAGTGCAGGCCAATCTAGAACACAGCAGGCACATCCTCTTGAGTAAATTTGCCAGTGCCAGCCACATGTCAGAGATGATTAGTGAGGCAGAGATGCCAGCCACCTCCTCTGACATCAGAGGTCAGACAAAGGAGAGTGCGACAAAAGCTGAAAAGCATCAACCCTACAATGACGATGTGGCTGACCTGGCACACCCACTATTCCCATCACTTCTCAGCACTCCTTTTATTTGCATTACCTGCTGTGAGAAGAGTCTCTCTGGAGCTAGCAGCTTGATTTTGTTCTTAGGAAAATAATCATAATATGGAAGGGAGTCAATCAGACTGCCAACTTCTGCCTTCCAAGTAGTGAACTGCAAAAAGGCAGGTAATATTCAGCTCACAACTTTCTGAGATGGAGCAAATATTCCAGATTGTTGTGAACCAGGCAGACTCAGCCTGCTGCATTAAAAGCATGGGTGTTTTGTCCCTCTTCATGGGAAACAGTCTGCAAAACAGAGAAGAAAAACAGATATCCTCCTGGGAGGTTAAGAATTCCATAGAAAATATATGGTGGGGCTGCTGGGCTACCAAATACCTTTGCCAGCCAATGAGGTTATTTAATTTTATGCTATGAGAAAGCTGCTTCTTCCACTGTGAAGACCATTTTTGTATATGCATTTTATAAGTAATGTGCATATAATTTATAGTATTTTTTTCCTAGAAGTCCTTTTTCCTGGGTATTTTTATATCCTTTATGTCCTTTTCTATTAAGAGTAATTCTTAGGCATCACAGAGTGGTGTTTTATCAATAACTGTGGCATATCAGACTTCTTTCCTGAGGGGATGATAACCTGGTGTAGAGTCCTGCACCTGATTCTCTTCAAAAGGTCTGAACACATTGGGCCAAATGTCATTCTTGTGTACAAATCTGAACAGGCTTGTTTGCAACTCTGCAGGCTCAGGAAACACTTATACCGAATAGATATTCCAAAGAGCAGAATTAGAGTACACAAGACCTTTTAAAACTTAACAATTATTATGGAAGGGAGAAAGAGAAGGTCATTCCCTCTTGGATTTTTTTGTATTTGGGAAGTAATATGGTCACAAGTTTCTGAAATGTCCTTTTCTTCTTGTCTTTGAACATTTAGGTTCAAGAGAGGTACCAAAAATGGAATCACCTCAGGTTTCCCTTTATATTCTTCAAAACTCACAGCATAAAGGTATCTTATTTGTAAACAGAACTCTAAGCTGAGATCATTACTGAAGTTGTTGAAATTCATCATTAATGCATAGTTTTTCTAAACTCCTTATTCATATCAGTTAGATTCCAGTAGCAGTATAAAGCCATTTAATCAACACATTTTTATAAAGAAATTGCTAATTTCAATATTATTTTGAAGTTACCAGAGAATGAGATGGAAAGAATTGGCTGGATATTGCATATCTATTTTTAATTAACCCACTGCAGAGGTTATTTAAACTGAGTAAGCCTTTCTTACAATATATTGTTGAGCTCAGAGAAACAAGAAGTGCCTTGTGCTCTTTGCTGTCTCTGCAGAATTAGTCCATTAGCAAGCACTATTTCTTCAGATTGTGCCAACCTCACTGGTGTTGTTGGTCAAAAATACCCTTTCACCATATGTCTGTGGTGTTGTTTATGAAGGCAAAATATTTTCATATCAGCTCCATTCAGAATAAAGAAAATAGTTTACAAATTAGCATCTCTTAAACAGATAATGTTTTTCTTGTGTGTTAACTTATCTGTCTCTGGGTAAAATAAAAAGGAATCTGTAAAGTCCTAGCTTTCAGCTTCTAAGATGCAGTAAGTCCTCCCAGTGACTCTGTATTGCAGTAAGCAAAAGCAGAATGCATAACTCAATTTTAATTAAAATATTTATCATTTTTTAAAATAACTTGTTTTACAGACCTTAGGTACATGCCCTGGATTTTATTCTCCAGGCTGATATTTCTTTTAAAAGCTCATCTCTGGAATCATCTCCAAATACAGTGCTCATGATTACCTGTTAATTAGTTGTCCTATCAATTCCTTTTTCCATTCTGTCTTTTAGCAGTCTCAAAAGTCCGCAAGGTTGCACATAAACAACATCTAGCATGGGAAGCATTCATAGAACTTCAAGTGCCTATCAAATACCTAATCACACTAAGGTACATTCCGAAAAATCAGTTCAATTTTTCCACATACATACTGGCTCGAGTTCCTCAATGCTGCTGCTGAGACACAGACAGCTTTATTTGAACTGTAAACATGAAACACACTGGAGCAGGAAATAAAATTATGTTGATTGCACATGCTTAGCAAGAACTCCCGTAAGAACTCAGTAAAATTGCCTATATTTGCTTATATAAAAGAAAGATGATAGAAGGTAAGATTGCTGCAAAATATTCAGTAGGTGACTTCTTAAGGAAATATGATTATATTCTTAAAATATATTATAACAGCAGATATAATGATAGGCATCTATAAGTATCTCACCATGAAACTCCTAATAGCCTCTAATTATATAATATTTTAAAATCTCTTAGTTGAGCTGCCTTTTTCCTTTGATTAAATATATTTCAAAGATGATGGTAATGACACAATAAAACTAAGAGCACAAAGACAGAAAAACCATAAGCTGTCCTGATTTTATTATAACATGGAATCTAGAGGTTATTTTGAAGAAAATGCTAAGTTGCAGCTTATTTTCTCAGCACTATTTATAAGCATCAGCACCTTTTAATGTTTTTCACTCCTGTGTGTCAGTAGACACAATTAACCTATTGAGAATGGGGTTTTGCAGGTTTCCTTTTCTTCAGCATACATGATTGGGCATTTGTCTGCATACACCATATATTTAACACACTTGCAGACAAATACTTATAAAAATGAAAAAAGGTTTTAAAAGCAAAGTTAGGAAACAATCAAAGAGCATGTAAGTATGCAAAATTCATAACTCAAACAAAATAGAAGGGATTTTGAAGTCAGGCAGGGCTTGTTTGTTTTGGAGACATCTGGAAAAATATATTCTTCCCTTAATCTTATTTTCTGACGTAGATGAAGAATTTTGCAGCAGTGAAAATAATAGAGAAGAGAACCAGAGAGAGACAAAGGAACTTGGTTTGGAAAATCCTTATTCAAGTTAAATGATATTCAGGTTAAATCCATATTCAAGTTAGAGATGGCAAAGCTGTAGACAATTAAAACGGAATTTCATAGTTCTCACCATATGCCTAAGTAGATTTTGTACAAAAACTGGCACTTGTAGTAATAAACATGTGGAACTATTTGTTGTCTCTCTTCATCCACAACTTCATCGGCTGCCCAGAGAAGCTGTGGATGCACCATCACTAGAATTGTTCAAGGTCAGGCTGGACAGGGCTTTGAGCAGTCTGGTCTAGTGGAAGATGTCCCTGTCCATGACCAGGGGGAAGGACTGGCAGGGTGCGGGGTGGAGGGTGGGGAGGGATTTGAACTAGGTGATCTGTGAAAGTCCATTCCAACCCGAACCATTCTGTAAGTCCACTTATGTTTACCTGTGGCTCCTTTTAGAGGAAAAGATGTATGGCACTCATAGAATTCCTAGCCAATAGAAATTATGAACTTCCTGTTTAACATCCTATTGACATCTCATTGCAGTGTCCTAATTCACAACAAGGGATTCTTGGCTGTTATTATTATTTCTGCAAATAACCATGATGTCAGCAAATGGTACAAATCCTATAATTGCTGTACAATGAAATGTCAAAGATCAAACAGCAGCAGCACAAAACTCAGTTTTTCTCTTTTTCTAGAAGAGAACTGAATTTTGGCTCTGGTTTTACAAATTTGAATATTTCATCCTGAATTATGGCCTAAAAGTATTTTCCAATGTTACTTCTCCTCCGTGTCCAATTCTAAATTTAATGTTGAACAAAGATCACTCAGAAATCTATTTATTCTTCAGTGTGGCCAGTAAGGCCTTAAAATCCACAGAAAAAATTGATTTTGTGTGCTGTTTTCCTAGCCTTGCTGCCACCTCCATATAATTTTATAATTATGGTGCTCCCTCAACAAACCCTCAGCACTGCTTGTTTCTGCTTACACAGATGCTGTGTATGTCTATTTTTATAGTCATTTTTACTTGGAGATTTGCCCATAATTAACAACTTTGTCTCTCAGTTAGTAACTGAAGGCATTTCCCACGTCAAACCCCACATTTGAGCTTATAGAGCATGCCAGTTTGAGAAGGTTTTTAATGGTCAACTTTAATGGTGAAATTTAACACTGTAGAATAAATTTCTTTTGTAGAAGATATGTGAGGGGCTGAAGTGAAACTCCATCCAGCTTGCATTGAGAAAAGTTTCCAGAGCATGCAACTTACTTTTGAGAAAACTTGAAATACCAAGTGTCAGATAATCAATGCTACACTGGAAAGAGATTCATCAGGGAGATAACATGGCCTAACAAACTGAAGGCTTTATAAATCAATGCAAGAATCCTGCAGTAGACCTGGTAGAGCAAAGGGAATTAACAGTTCACCAAATAATGATGTAAAAGACTCTGCATGGGACACACTAAGCCAGCAGTCAGGTACATTGGCTGAACGAGGTCAGCACAACATCATTTCCCTGAAGGGCAGAGAAATGTCAAGTTCAAAGATGAAATGCTGTGCCAAAGGCTTGATGGCTTCACACAAAAGCAGCAAGCATAGAGACAGAAGCTTTTGTTGCTCTCAGCAAATGGGAAGAGGAGGAAGTATATCACCATCTGGAATGGGGAAAAGGAGCAGCCTCAGCGCAGAGGCCTGACTTTGGCTGAAGGCCAGGAGCCCCCAAACACTTTGTCTCTCCCTCCCATCAACTGAACAGGGGAATTGAAATATGGCAAAAGCCTTATGGGGGCTGCAGTCAGTTCATCACACATTCTCTCTCTCACCCTTTTCCCTCACTCTGTTCCCCGTTTCCAATGTGGGGTTCCTCCCATGGGAGAGAGCACACTGTGAACTTCTCCAACATGAGCCCTTCCCACAGGCTACAGTTCTTCATTACCTGCTCCAGCTGCCCCTTCCACAGCATCCACAACTCCAGGACCAGGCTGCTCCAGTGTGGGGCCCCCAGGAGGTCACAAGTCCTGCCATCAAACTTGTTCCAGTGTGAACTCCTCTCTCCACAGGGCCACAGGTCCTGCCAGGAGCCTGTTCCAGTCCAGGCTTCCCCTAGGCTCGCCTCATTTCAGGCATCCACATGTTCAGTGTAGGGTCCTCCAAGGGCTGCAGGTGGATCTCTGTGCCACCATGGATCTCCATGGGCTGCAGGGGCACAGCTGCCTCACCATAGTCTGCACCACAGGCTGCAGGGGAATCTCTGCTCCGGTGCCTGGGGCAGCTCCTGCCCCTCCTTCTTCACTGACCCTGGTGTCTCTGCAGAGCTGTTTCTCTCACATGTTCTCTCGCTCTTGTCTCCTGGCTGCCATGGCACTGCATTTTTTTTCTCTTCTAAAATACACTTATCCCAGAGGCTTTATCATCATCACAGATGGGCTCAGCCTTGGCCAGCGGCAGGTCCATCTTGGAACCAGCTGGTGTTGGCTTAGTCGGAGAAGGGGAAACCTTCTGGCGTCTTCTCACAAAAGTCACCCCTGTAGCCCCCTACTACCAAAACCTTGACACACAAACCCAATACACTCATCTAGCTTGCAACTACATCCAAATATAAAAGAGAAGAAATCAATAGGGAAGTGTGAAAAAGAAGCTATACACTCTAGCTGACATCTAAATCTAAGCTGCTCTGGATCAGATTTTCCATTCTCATAATTGAATTTTATAATGAAAATAAGTAGACAGGGTTTTTTTAAAGTATTCATTATTTTCACACAGCTCTGCTTATCATAATAAGAGCAGTAATTGCTTGACATAGGATAAAGCTCTATGTCTCCCTCGTGTGTAGATAATAAACACTGAACTGCTCCACTAAGATACACTCCATCTCGGCTACTTGTCTAACTGCTGCTTAGTTTGGAAAGTATCACAAAACACCCATTCCACATCTATATTATACAGGACACAAAATAATTTCCTATTTCCTGGTAACAAATTTAAGATCTGTCTTGTGGAAGCTGCTGTCTCCTGTATTAGACTTCTTCAGGAGAAACCTTTAGAAGAAATAATCTAAAATGTACTATTGATACCACAGACAGATTAAAACCTTCATAAAGATGTGGTGACAGGGAGAAGAGGGGGCAAAAGCTTTACTGATACATATTTTTAAATTTAAAAGGTGTAACAGAGAGGGCCAAGGACACAGAAAAACTTGAGAAAACAGATTCTAAAACCTCCTTGATCATTCATTTCTGTGTAATTTTGGACAAGTTCCATATCTTCTCCATACCTCCAATTCCCGAGTGAAATAGCATAACAATTCCTGGAGCATGTTGCCCAGAAACTGAGGAAAAACTCGGAAATAAAACAGATGGGTGGATTTGCAAGCATGGATAGAGATTTAAACTGAATGAATTTAATGAGGTGTTACATTTATAGGTGTTTATAAATAAAATTAGCCTAAACTAAATCCCAAATGGTAGGAATTAAAAGTGGTCTCTCATTAATAACTATACTTTTAATATATGCAAGAGAGCTTGAACTCTCCAAGATTATGAGTTGGAGACACTATATGAATTATCAGAATCCATCTCCAAGCAACTTCTGGTGAGATGGAATGAAGGAAGGATGAAAAGGAAAAACTCCATCATTTTTTAACTCATAGTTGCAGCTTTATTATAAGGCTAATATTTAATAAGGACTTAAAATACCATTGAGAATATTGAAACATCTACTTTTTATGTATTCAGAAGAGAGAATCTGGTTTAACAACCATAATTACTCATGATGAATCTTTCTCCTCCTGTTACTGTAATTTCTTCAGAGGATTATAATGTACCTGTTGGCCTTTTCCTATGCAATAAACCTTTTCTGAGGAAGCCTGTAGTTACAGTGGATTGATAATATTAAAATAAGCTTTGTTATCCAGCCCCTTTGGCCCCATTAAACTATCTGAAGTATCTCGATTGATCTCTAGGTAAAATAAAGACTGTAGCCTTCTCTGGAATCTCCTCCCTGCAGCAGACTCTTGGCTGTATCTCAGAGTCATTTCTCCTCTGACCCTGCCTTGACTTGGACGTCACTTTTTCATCAGATTCAGTGGAGAAAATACTATGAGACATTTGTTTATTCAACAGTCTGTACTGGCACATAGATCACAGGTGTATTTTAATCCTTGTGCAAAAGGAGATTCAAAACTTAAAGACTTCAGAGCTTGCAACTTTGTCACTATGAAAGAGAAGGTATTAACTATTTCTAGAAAAGTAAATATTTTATGAAAAAAAGAGAAGGAAAGGTAAAGAATGGTAGATCTAAAATTTTTTTTCAACGTAAAGGCTATCCTCGTATACCAAGGACATTTTTAAACTAAGGAAAAATTATTTCTTCTCATATTTAAAAGTATTAAAAGCAGCTAATTTTAAATATATTACAAAACTGACCTCAATACTTTAAAATTCCAGTGTAAATGGCGTCGCTACTCTCATCTTGCAAATTAAGGTACCCTAAGAACACTGCATAATAATAAGTCTTAATATGCATGAACTTTTGAACAACTATTTTTATTACTGATTACATTTTTTAATTCTGTTCCTGAATTATTTGCGAATTCAGTTTAAACAAAAGTAAAAAACTCCATAAAAAGAACATGTCCCATCAAAGAAATATATAGCAAGTCCCTCAGCAAAATGGGACATTTCAAATTATTGGTATTAAAAGCATGCTTTTATTTTTATGTAAACTAAATTAGGGTGTAGTACACCATAGAATTAACTGATACATATTTTTAGAGTAGTAATTAAATGTATGGATTTCTTTTATTGAGTCTAAAGCTATGAAGAAATTACATAACACAATCAAAAATAATCAACAATATTATAATTATAAATTAAGTTCTGCAGGGATAGCAGCTGGGTTATTTGATGCATACAGTGTGCAAAGACCACCTGGCAGGAAATGAAGCATATATTTTTAAATATCTAACACACTTCAGAAATAGTGGCACTGTTTTCCCTTGGGCCTTCTCTCTGTAATTTCCATGTTTAGATATAAATTGTCAGGGTAGGAGTCTTTGTGTTCACTAAGATGAAGTTTACTGTACTGAAAAAATTAGTATATTCACTATTTCTATTTTAAAGCTTTGTTTAAATAGACTTCAGGAGGAACTGTCCTCAGATGAAGGAAATTCTGCCTACTTCAGGGAGGTCATGAAGATCACTACAGCCTAAAGGTTAAAAGCCGGTGACTCTAATGACTAACTCCAAGTTCAAACTCATGAGCAATGACTTTTATTGGGGTTATCTTCATCACAGCTGATTTTCAGATGTCCCATTCTGTTCCCCATACATCCCCATACAAGTCAACTCTCTTGCAAAATGAGAGAGGCTTTCTGCAACACCCAGGTCAAAGATTTTCAGTCATCTCCAGTTCTTTTGTAAATTGACCTCAAATAGTCTCTTCTTCACTGGTCTGCACCTAGGTTGTCTTTTTTCACTCAATTTTAAATAAAACTCAAGCCTTTTAGCACACAGTGCTTACCTCCTCCTGAATCTCTGAAGTCTTGTGCAGTGTTATCTGGGTCTGTTCATCTTGCACACTGCTTTCAAATGATCTCTTAAAAGAGAGCAGTGGAGAGCCTGATGGAAAAGGCTAAAACATAATTAGCTTTGTCTCCTAACACATTTTGATGTAAAGAGCCTGTAGAGAACACCCGACTCATGAGCTGCTGCGTGGGATCAAGTGATCTCAAGGTGTCAAGCTGAGGAATAGCACAAATGTCAGCTCTCCAGCTGTTGTCACAAAACAGCCTCATGGAGAGATTTTACAGTTTCTAACACTGTTTCAAGGCAGAGAGCAACTTGAGAGCCTACTTTTCCATTTAAATGTGTGAAAATATCAGTAACAATCTTGGTATTATCACAGGTCCATCTAGTTCCTTAAAGATGGTTCCCTACTTCAAGTTGCCCAGGGAGGTGGTGGAGTCCTCACCTCTGGGAGTGTTCAAGAGGTGTCTGGATGTGGCACTTAGAGGTAATTATGGTGATGCTGGGTTGATGCTTGGACTAGATCTTGAAGGTCTCTTCCAACCTTGGTGATTCTGTGGCTCAGTGATTTGAGGCTAAGTATCTGAATAGAGCACAAAGAAAACCCTTTATAGAAATGCACCCCGCTAGGGTTTTCACTAGAGTAATATGTTCCACTGCAAAGGAAATTACAGAAATTTGTAGTTTGCAGGATATAAAAATCAAGAATGGTTTTCCCTTAGGACAGATGGGAAAAATAACGATTCATTTAGAAAGAAAGTTAAAGTGACAACAATAAAAAAAGAACAAAACCACTTTTGCAGCTAGATTTTTAAAAAAGCAAAAACCTAATTTTCAGACTTAAGCATCTACATTAGTATTTTAATTCTGTAATGAGAGATGTACTCACAATGGGACCTTAATTACATGTATCACTTCCTCCTAATTCCCTTTCATTTTACCCTGCAGTTTAAAGAGAGTTGAAGGGCATTACAGAATTCCAGGGAACTGCATATAATTCAACAAATGGAAGTAAATCGGATTTTTACCTCTAAAAAGCTGAGCTTAATCCAGCTTCATAACAATTACTGTAAGATACTCAACGTGACATAAGAAAACATATCCGTCCAGTTCCTCAGGGAAATAACTTTTAAGAGTTAGCAACCTCGATGGCAGGCACAACAGGGAAAATCAGTGACTTAACTGGCTTGTCAATTGAACAACACCTTCAGCACTGTGGTTTACATACACAGCAAGTGAGCAGAAAGAAGCTTGCACTGTACTCATCTCTGCTGTTTGCACTCTGCAGAGTCACAGAAGATTTAGCTTCAAGTACTGTCTAGTCTCATTTCTACAAATCCTAAACTGTTGAAAAGGTAGACATTAAGAGTGGGAAAGAAAAGAAAATTGCACCTCTTTTTCTACTTTTATTAATATTTGTGCCTACAGCCAGAGTGAAGGTCAGCATACTACCAGGAGAGATTTTGTTTGAAGAATCCAGACACACTACAGTCTGGGAATGAAAACAAATCCAAATGTTAGGGTGACAAAGTGCATGGGGTAAAAGCACTGCATTATTCTCAACAGTTTGTCCAATCTACTTTTTAGAAAGGTACAGCAAAGAATTTATTTCGTTTCCACAGAAAATAATACAAATACCAAACTATACAACTGGTGACGAAAAACGCTAAATCACTCTCAGGCTTTTTGGGGTCCTGAACACTGAAATTAAAAATGTTGCTTGAGATATATCAGTGGTGGTTTTTACAGGGAATGTACCATGCTTATTCAACAGGGGAAAAGTCTGATTACCATAACAGTTTTAGACATTACTGTTGTTTAATTCTGCTGCTCCATTTACTTCACATATAGGAGTATCTGGCTTCATTATTACTTGAATAGAAAACCTCTACACGGGTGGGTTCAGTAAAAGTAAGGAAGCACTAGAAACCTATTGCCAGTTTTTCTGCATTGTCTTCTTTCTCCTTTTATGAATACCTAAAATTCTAGATGAGTTAGAAAAATGGGACTCTTACTATTTTTCAAAACAAAACATTTGGAGTTAGAAAAGTTAGGAGTGGTAGTTCCAATCTTCTTTTAAAATTATGTTTTAAGTCATTACATTTTGCTTAATGAAGTTCCTATAGTAGTTTCAGTCAAGTAAGCTACTCCTTGTTTTCCATGGTAAGGCAGAGGTCATAGCAATGACCACAGATGAAGCCATACATACACACAGAAGCCATTGTTTCAGTGACTTCTAAATAAAATAAGCATATTGATCTTATTTGGGTAATCATATTCAAAAGTCGAAATTCACAGGAACTGTTTCACCTTTGGCAGAGGGGGTCTGCAGATGTGACTGTGTGAGAAGAGGACAGATGTCCACTAGACATTACCAGTTCTACAACAAAACCACTGTAGGACACAGCCAAGGCCATTGATGAACCTGCTGGCACCTCTAGGAAAACACATTTAAGATTTAAAAAATTTCCAGAGAGAAGAGCAAGTGGGGAAAAAAGTATGAGAAACCACCCTGAAAACTCTAATGGTGGGAGCCACAGGCATCAGAGAAGATAATAATGTGCAGCCCATGGAGGAGACCAGAGCAGGGAAGGAATTTCCCACCAGCAGGCAGAGAGGATCCATGCTGCTGCACATATCCACCCTGCAGCCTATGAAGTACCCCATACCAGAATATGTGGATATTCCCTGAAGGAACTGGAGCCTGTTTAGAGCACATACTGGAGCATATTCATCCTAAAAACTCCAGCTTGTGGGAAGGATCACAACACTTCAAGTTTATCTTCAGGGATTGTGGTGCATAAACACCCATAATAGAGCAAGGTTATAGTGTTAGGAGGAAAGTGAAGCAGAGAGAAACTGCTAAAAACACATCAGCTACAGTCCCCATCTTTCCCTTCATGGTTCATCGTGGGAAGGGCAGAAGAGTTGGAAATGAAGGAAGAATTTGAGCCTGGGAAGAAATGGGGTTGGGCTGAAAGAGTTTTATTTTTTGCCCTTGGTTCTCACTATTTAAATCTATTTCCATTGGCAGTAGGTTAAAAATATATTCCCCAAACTGACTCTGTTTTGCCTATGGTGGTAGTTGATAGGTCGTGTCCTTGTCTTCTTCCTGACCCACCAGCTATTTCACCTCCATTTCTACCCCTGTCCTGTTGAGGGGAGGGAGTGACTGAGTGGGCAGCTGGCCAAAGTCAACCCTCCACAGCCTTAAAACTTTTGCTTCAAATTCGGTAGTGATCTCATCATCTTTATATAAATTATACTTTTATTAAGCAACACTTGCATTCATGTATATAGGAATTTACACTGTGAATGCCAGTCTTATTCATGGAATAAAATCTCCCACACTGTTTATTTCTATGACCCATTCTGTCTGAAGTTCAAAACCTTAACAATGTCTCAAATTTTTTTTCCTTACATGTTTTTCAGGCCACAGTTGTCCTTTCAGTGTTATAAGTGCTTCTCACAGATGTTTTCATTTTAGTCTCCATATATATTCTATTTAGGTAAATAGATACATACTCAGACCAGAAGCATAAAAAGTAAAGGTATCTATTGACTTACATGTGAAAAGCTAATACATTCTTGCAGGCAAATTTATGACAAGTACATGCACAAAAGATCTTTATATTTTGTGAAAAACCACTATAGGTACATTGATAATTTAGGCCAATGTTCAGAAGGAATAACTTAAAATTTCCAGAAATTCAAGGAAGAAAGCATTATTTACCTCCTCTGCTTGGTTAAAAACCAAATAGGGCTTCCATGTGTCTGAATGTACAGGCTACCTACATAATTCTCTTGGAGTCATCATAAGCATGCACAGATTGTGACTTTGGACAGAAGCATTTCAAAGGGTAGGGGAAGGAAAAAACCAACAAAACCAACAACCTAAAAAAATTACTCCACTGAAATGGCTGAAAGGCAGAGTCTTTCAGTGACATGAAAGTAACCGTTAGTATTGGATGTAGCTTGACTATTTGGATTATGTTATTTCACTGCAAGGAGTGATGTTGGATGGATGAGATCCAGTCAGTCAAGGAACTGATGGTTACCTCTGGAATACTTCTCACTGAACATGGGAAATAGTATTAAATTTTTGATTTAGTGAAAACACTTCAGTGTATACAGTCTATGTGTTTCCAAGTTTTCAGTCACAATCCTTTCCTCAAATACTGTTTTCTTCATTCCCACGTAGTCTATAAAGGGAAAATTCCAAGAAGCAAGATTCAGGATTTCTCAGTTTGTGGAGAGCACTTAAGATAAGCTCATGTTTGTCAAGAAGAAACATGACAACATTGTTCTTGGCTCTTACTGTGAAATAACTACCTGAAAGTTTACCAATAATGAAATGCTTTATATAGCAAGTCCTAGACAAGGTCTCTTTAAATGTGTATTAAAAACATCCTGGAAGTCTTTTGCTTTTTGTACCCATGGTGTTTCTAAAAGCAATTTATTTTTGGTGGCCCTGGGGATGTAATTTCATCAAGAATGCTGAAGAACATACTGAAGAAAATGCAGTCAAAGGTAAGAAAAACAACTACATTTAATGGAATAATTATTAAAGAAACTCTTGCGGACCATTGCCTGCATGTTAGTTCCTCACATTTCCAAATTGCTCAGGGAAGCTGACAAATAATTGGGATATACAAAAATACCAAAAAAAAGACCTATGTCTTTTGGAACTTTTCTCCCTACAGTTCTTTGCCTTTGATGAAAATGAGGAATATCCACAAACCCTCAGAACAGAGCTTTCTTACCCTCTTTATTTCTTTTCTTTTTTTTTCCCAAAGAGATCTATAGACTTTAAGCTATGCTATTTGCACTTTAAAAAAAAAGCAAAAAAAAAAAGCAAAGAGAAACTTACATGAACAGAGTCATGACAAATCTTAGAGAGTAAAAATATATTGCTTCATTGCAATGATAAGCTCCTCTTGTATGTAATTTATGAAAAGCCAACTGTCATCAAAATGCTTAATTTATAGTGTTCAACAAAATGCTACTAACTGAAAAGCATTAATCAACATCACCAACTTAATGTGCTTTGCCAAACTTCTCAGTCTCTTCTGCCGAAGAAGAACATTTTTGACAAGTAGATTGATTGGTGAGCTAACAGTGTTTGACTGAGGGGAGAGCGTACAAGAACCTTTAAAAAAGATGTTAGCAGTAATTCTATTTGCTCATACAGAACCTGTGTACAATAGTATTATTTTGCAAAATACTTGTCAATAAGACTGATAAATTATTATGTGGTTATAAGAAATTCTGTTTCAAATTTGATTTCATTCTCCTTGTGAAATAATTCATAAAGAGTGAAAATGTGCAACTGATGTGAAAGATGCCCATTAGACCTGAATAATAATCAACTACAGAGTGCTTTGCTAGCTCAAGTGGTTAAAAAACGTCACTGAGATTCCGGCTTTCAAGCTCTAGTAAGCAAAATGAAAAATAATATACTTGCTTCTACTTTGTTAAGAGTAATAGATACTGCAGATTTAAGATAGAAAGCAGTTCCTTTTAAAAAGAAGGCTTAACTGGGAACCCCATACTTTCTCAGAAAATAAACCATGATTATGTCTTGTTTTTCCTAATTGTTAGGTATTCCAGCTATCACAACAAAACTTTTTTCCTGAAAGTGGGTGGGAGGAAGGAACTGAAATTTTAACACAAGAGGCTTATAAACAAGATCATACATCTGTCTCCTCATGTAATGACAGTGCTGTTTGGAACCAAGACCTGTCCACAAGCATTTTCCAAGACTGAGTGGAAATAAATGGCATAGATTTGACACAGGAAATTTTGTGCCAGGCACATCTGTGTGAGTTTCTGTTAGTATGGGAGACTGGCACTGAAGTGTGTTTTATTCTGTTGATCCTGAGCCCACAGGTCACCACGAGATAAAGCAGTCTTCAATTATTCAAATATCTCCCAAGACAAAAGAACAACTCTTCTGGATCAGACCTAGGGATCTATTTAGCCTTTTTTGCCTTCAATAGTAGCCAATAAACAGGTGTCTAGGGGAAAAAAAGAGCAGAGCAAAACTATGCAATGCTTTAACCTATTTATTCCAGTGTTCTGACCAGTTTTGGTTCAAATTACCTAAGTTTATCTACTTAGTAACTCCCAATGATGTCTCATTCTGAGTGTTTTTACAGTCACACCTTTGAGACCACATAAAATTTCACATCTCTCTGACATCTCTTGGGAAGGTGTTGAACAGGTAAAGAATCACTGTGGGAAGTCCTACAACACTTTTCAGGAATCATCCCCTAGTGGAAGTGACCAGAAGTCTTTCCTCTAGCCACACTCCTTGTATTATATGGGAGGATTTTTCGTGGTGTAGCTACACCAACTGAAAGTTTGTAGGCATTTATTTATCTGTCCCTCTACCAGAATTCCATACTAATTTTCTACTTTGATTAATATTTACTCTTTTTTATCTTTTGCTCTTTGACATATTATTTAAACTCAAATATCAATGAATTTATTGAAAATCTATTTTGGGTATCTAAAATTCCTCCAAAAATGTATTCCATTGGTTTTTAGCTCTCATTCTCAGTATCTTAAAACAGAAACAATGACATCTTCCCACATTTTAACTACAGCATCTGGCACATGTACCTGCAGGGTCCAAGTGCTAAATGTTCAGTACCAGAACACAAGAGACCACCCTTTTCAGCTGGCAGCAGCAGAAGTCTCTCAATGAAATGCAAGAGGCACTGGAAGAAAAGGTTCTTGGGGGGGAGGTTGGTGTAGCCAGACCCCTTCATCTACAATACTTCACCAACAGAGCTGTTCTTCAGCAAAGCACCTATCAAATATTCTTAACACTGCACATACTTTTGCAATTCAAGTCACAGTGAAGAGATTTCTACATTTAGTCCTTCTGGAAGGAGAGCGTAAGACTGAAAATCAAACCCAGATGAATGATTTTACACAGTTAAATGAGCCAATCATGTGCAATAGTCCATAATCCATACCTGCGTGCATGGTTTATCAAGTTAGACTTCCATAAAAACACTTGCATTATTTTATGTTAGCCCTAAGCTAATGGCCTTGGCATTCCCAATTACAGTGAGTTAGCTGACTCATGTAACCTTGTTAACCTCTAATGAGTTGTTTGTACCCCCCAGCCCTACAAGAAGGTCAACAGAACTTCCCAGGAAGAGATCACAGTCCACCTTGAGCCCTCAGCCTCTCACTCCACCAAATTACAGAGGCCTGCTGCTGATAATGGAAACCTCAAAGTTACCCAAGAGGAACAGAAATGTCTCTCATAGAAGGGAATGTTAGACAAATATTAGGAGGCTTAGAATAGTGGGAAAAGAGCAAAGGAGACTATTATAAAAAGTGGGAAATGCGCATGTTCTGTCTTTTTTTTAAGTTCTGCTGTTGCAAATTATTGCAAGTCTCTCAAAATCATGAATATTTTGAAATCTCCCGTTCCTAAAACCAATGCCTAAGGACATTGTCAAAAGAGAAGTTAAAGCCACTCTTCAAGTTAACAAGGGGAAAACACCAGAAAACAAATCTTCTCCCAAGTGTTTAACATCAAATATTTTTAAGTTGATCTTGGGAGAGAAGAATAGTTTGAATTACTATTTATAAAAGCTGGAGGTTTCTTATTTTTTTTAAGTTTATGTGCGGTTTTAATCAGCAGTCTTTCACATAAATAAATTGAACCCTCTACTTTAGTCTCTAGTAGTATTTAAACTTATTTGCTCTTTCAGTGGGAAAAAAGATCAAATACATGCATTTCAGCTTTCTGTTGATATTGCTTCTAAAAATGATCACTTTTTTAGTCTCTTTCAGTAGATAATATATACCACTATTTTTTCTGAGTAAGAAGTAATGAGAGGGCAGGACCTCAAATATTTGGATATGCCAATAAGCGATATTGCTTCTTTAAAGAAAATAATTTGCTTAGCTTCAATATAATTGTAAAGATATTTGCAGTCTAGGAGAGACAGCTACCTGAGTTATAAGGAACACATGTGCTTCACATACACTCAGCATTTTTGTTGTGTCTTTTAAGCTGCATCGAAAGAAGAATGACCAGCAGGTCAAGGGAGGCGATTCTCCCCTTTACTCCACTTTTGGGACACCCCTCCCGGAATGCTGCGTCCAGCCCTGGAGTCCCCAACATAAGAAGGCCACGGACCTGTTGGAGAGCATACAGAGGGAGGACAGCTGTGATGTCCGAATGGTCAGGGGGCTGGAGCATCTCTCCTGTGAAGACAGGCTCAGAGAGCTGGGGTTGTTCAGCCTGGAGAAGCAAAGGTTCCAAGGTGACCTTAGAGCACCTAAAGGGTGACTACAACGAAGTCAGAGAGGGCTTTTTACATGGGTGTGGAGTGATAGGACAAGGGGGATTGGTTTTAAACTGAAAGAGGGAGTGGTTAGATTGGATATTAGGAAGAATTTTACCATGAGATACTGGAAGAGGTTGCCCAGAGAAGTTGTGGATGTCCCATCCCTGGAAGCGTTCAAGGCCAGGTTGCATGGGGCTTTGAGCAACCTGGTCTAGTAAAAGTGTTGCAGGATACAGAGTAGGCATTGTGTGCAAGGAAAAACCTTGAGGATAGGCTGCCAGGACAGTGCCCTTGGTGCTCTGGGAAGTACCGAAGTTTGTGAAAGAGAAATTGTGGCCAAAAGAATACAGAACATCAGATTACAGGGACCAGAGCAGGAGGAGACAAGTTGATATAACTGTGCGCAACTAACCAATAATAGTGTGGCAAGTAGTCTTACTAACCAATGACATTATGACATGTAGACCTGTTAGCTGCTGGAAATTGTACTTAAGGCTGAGAATCTGAAAAATAAAATGGAATGGACCTTGCTTTATCGATCATAGTGATTGTGTATTGCTTATTCCCCTTGTCATTGCGGTGCACAGCCTTAAATGGGATTGCCGGTCCAACCTTAAATGGGATAACCTTAAATGGGATTTTCCACCACATAAAAGGTGTCTCTGTCCATGGCAGCGAGGTTGAAACTTTAAAGTCCCTTCTAGCCGAAAACATTCTACAATTCTGTGATATACAAATATACTGGTAAAATATAGTAATGACAGGAAATACAGGGATTATTGGTTTACTGCAAATTAGTCTGCCTGAAGCTCTGTAAAAAGAAAATTTATTGAACCATTTTGTCTGTAGAACTACATACATGTTATTACTCTACACATTTTATGTTTCACATCATACTTTAGGGGACTTACTAACAATAAAAAACATATTATCCTTTAAAAAAAGTTATGAAGTACTGAACATGCACAACTAAATATGGAGTTAAAAGTAGAAGCAAAGACTTCCTTCTTCAATCTTATATTTAAATAAGAACACCAAGTGGGCAGCAAGGAAGGATCCTGCAATATCTTTAAAAGGGTAGAGCTACAAAATTTTCGTGACTCACATCTCACAAAATTACAGTATAGAAAAAAAAAGTAACCTTATGATTCAGACTGTAATTAGCAGCTTAGAAAATGCAGAAGAGAAAATGAGTCAAATACCACAGCCATTCAGGGCCTTAGAAATAAGGACAAGAACTTTAAATCACTGCACTAAATTTACAGTAAGCCTGCAGTGAAGAGAATTTTTTAAAAGGAGATATTTATAGAAAAGAAATCATATATAAGTTAGAAATGAGAGACTTTACATTGAAAAAAACTCTTCCTAGAAATAATAGAATCAGGAAATTCAGAAAATAAAGCAATCCTTTCACTGACCAACAGTTCCAATTTGTTTACATTAAGACAATAAAATCAGATACCAATAGTTTTTTTCAGAAATAGTATTTCTGATGGCAAGCAAATACCATTAGGCTGCATAAAAAGTATGACACAAGAGTTTTATTTTTGAACAAAAATAAAAAATTTTTTATTAAGGAGCACACCTGTCATTAAAGTCTGCCCCAGTATCAAAATAAGGACTGAATGGTAAAGCAGATCATTGATTTTGCAACCAAAGAGACGCAATTGCTCAGCTCTGCAGCTGAGTCTGAGAGGATACACAGAAAGTTCATTTGAATGCCGTTTTCAAATCCTCATCACTGAGAGGAGATGGAAAAACAAGGCCTGATCTGATGTTTGCCTCCTTTAGGAGCAGCAGTGTTTCTTCATTGCGAGGGAGCAGCTCCCTCAAGGCCTTTCACAGCCAAGACACAGACAAGCCGCAGAGACAGAAAGAGATTGTCAGCAAAGAAACGAATAAGAAAGTGTCCTGCAAGCTATCTCCCACTGCTTTCTAGGGCAAACCTAGACTTTTCTTTGTAAGCAATCCAAACAGCACAGTTCTGTGCCTGCAAAACTTTACTCTGTCTTTCTGTACAGTTCGTTTATCTGACCCTGAGGTCATCTCCCAAAGCTTTACTCTCCAACTTGTTTTCAGAGGGCATGAAAAGTATTACTCACATCAAATAAGTGATGGTGCGAACTGTGTAGTCACTTAACATACATAAATTCATACTGGTATTTTCAGGGATATGTAGGTGTCTATAGGATAGGAAAAAAAATATTTTCCATGAAGTCCTGACTTTTCTATACTTACTTATTCTTTAATCTGTCTCATGTTTCATCTTGGGTACTAGAATACGCACATGTACAGCAGAAATCTTTCCCAGATTCCCTATGAGTTGCTTACCCGCTGCAACCGAAACTAACATCAATGACTACAGAAATAAATAACTTTTTTTTCTTTTTTCTTTTCTCTCCTTTTTTAATACCTCCATGCTATTATGTGATCTCCACTGAGCTAGTAGCAGCTGGTGATTCTCTTGTGATGCATTCCATATAATAACGGATTTCATTTCCTGAGACAAGACTTTCTCAAAAATCTTAGTATGTTTATGTATGGATTTTTTCCAAATATGACAAGGGGAACATAATGTAGCATCATTATATGAAAAAGAAATAAGAAATGTTTTTTTTTTTTTTAATAGAACATTAAGCCTAAAAAATATTTCAAGAAAAGGAAGCTCAGATATACACAAACTGCTCCAATTTTCAGTGGGGATTTCTGAAGATATAATACAAGATAAATCTAATTAGCTTCAAGGAAATGACAATAAGAGATCAGAGGACTGAGTAGACTGGTTAAATCTACACAGACTTCAAAAGATTCTCAACAGAAAAACACAAGGAAAAGACTAATGAAGGAAATTAGCAACTGTGATATAGATAGCAAAATTCAAATTGGATTCCAGCTTACCACTGTTAGGTTAATGATTCGTTGTTTAGCACATGCAGGGAACAAGGGTTTCTGAATATAAAAGGTCTAACATTTAGCTAAAAGCTGTTGTAATTACATCATGTATATGTTGCCTTTTCCCCCTTCTGTTCTAGTGCAACAGGGTTCTGAATTCACCTGGTCTTGGTTCCTGCACCTGATTATTAGCTGTATGCCAGTAATTACGGGATCAAAACTGGAGCCTGGCATTTACAAAAAATATCTTGAGGAACCTGGAGAGATCCGAGTTTAAACAGTGATGTGATGGCAATTCTGAAAACTTAGAGATTAATGGTTGTTAGAGATAAATGGCTGTGAACTATACGAATTAGGCTAAAATGGAAGTTGGAGCTTAGTCAGCCAGGGAAGAAGTTCATAGAAAAGAGGGAAGGATATAAAGGGAAGAAAAAAATTACACTACTCCAAATTCTGCCTAAAACAAAATATTAAAATTACTTTAAGACTGGTAACCAATAAAAATAGTATAAGAAGGAGATAGTAAAAAACGGGCAAAAAAAACCCTGTTCAGCAAATCTTACTTTAAATTTTAAGAAAAACACAGCTGTTTCATCACAAAAGCTATGATGAGGATTGCTCTACAGCTATTACTTTGGGACATAGAGCCATTACTATAGGTCAGGCCATTCCATATGAGTCCATAGCCATGCACTAAAATATCTCTGTTGTTCCTGTCTGATCAGAATGAAAACCTGGCCTTTCTTTTAAGTTTACAATTTGTACGATCTTCAGTTCATGGTATTTTTACTCCAAGCAGCACCTGGAGAAAATTATTCTATTGCCTGAATCTGAATTTACATACAAGAGCACCCTAGTTTCAAAGTGCTAAATACTGGAGTTATACTACCACCATCATTAGTCAACTCAAATTATGTTTGAAAATGGTCTTATATTTTTGTTAGTGGTAGGTAAACGCTATTAAACTATGTGTGTTTTGCTTATTCTGTACCTGTC
Source organism: Origma solitaria (assembly GCA_013397895.1). Lineage (NCBI taxonomy): Eukaryota > Metazoa > Chordata > Aves > Passeriformes > Acanthizidae > Origma > Origma solitaria. The sequence goes on along the minus strand of VZRL01005190.1, from coordinate 453,227 downwards.
ACATGCCCAGCTTTCCAAGGAGGTGCTGCACGCAGAGGCAACATGATCCAAGCAAAGGGCAGCACAATGGCAAGGTGGGAGGGAAATGGACCCAAAATCCTACATGGTGATCCCTATCTTCAGCTTCTGGGCAGGTTACAGCAGTAATAAGTCAAATCAATTCTTGATACCTAAAAACAATCCAACATTTATCATACTAAGGTGAAAGACAACCTAAAAAATAATTATGCCAAATTCTCTTTCAGATGCAACCAAGCAGTCAACCCAATCTGATTAACCAAATCAGATGTAATTCAGCACTTGGAATGGAAATTTCCAACCTTCGCCAGTGGCACAGAGCAGCATAATGTAACAGCTTATCCTGGAGAATGTCTCCTTTTAGCACCAAAGAACAGGAAGTAGCTCATTGGGCGTACATAAGCAAATGCATAAAATAGAGACTAAAAACTCTAAATATGCAATGCCAATTCATAACTGTTCTAGAAGACCATCATGGGAACAAAAAAAGGAATAAAAACTTTTCCAGAGTGAGAAAGAGTTAATCTTTGATATATAGAGAGAACACATTTCCCCCCTACCAAACATTCTCATATGAAGATAGGAAAAGCTAAAGCCTCAAATATATGCTTAATGTTGGTAGTAAAATATTTAATATCAGGTACAGAAAATATTGACTCCGTGCATGAACCATTATACATCCCATAAAGCCATTGCATTCTATGTGAGCTCTGTAGAAGTGTCAGTCAGGTGAGTTCTGTGGAAGTCAACAGAGAAACTCTCTCGAATGTGCTATTAGAAGCCCTCGAGTATTAAAAAGCCTCTAAACCACTCAACCAAAAATCTGTCATGCTTGAATAACTATAGCAAACACAATAATAAGTGTACAGTCTCCGCGGCTGTTTGGCAAACTGCAAGGTACTTTGGTGTTCTTTTCTCTGAATGATAAATCTCAAGTAATGTGTTGTAGACCACTTATACCACACATAAAACAAAGAAACCACAGTTTAAGGACCCATGTTTTCCACACAAGTCCATTAACAAATAATACATGGTGAAAACATGATGGACTCTTTAGGACTCTGTACCTGGAGAAAAAAAGGTAAGTTATCAGGCAATAAGCAACTGAATTAAATGTTGAATAAGGTACAGACAGCCTTTTATTGCATCATTCTGCATTTTCAGAACACCACACACCATGACCTAATTAAACTTCACAGTTATCTCCTAGTATTCTTAGCGGGTTTAATCATTAGTTTATAAACACAGAACAGAGTTTCTGTGTTTATATGAGGACAATCTCAGTCTGGGAGCAGGTCTCAAAAATTTTCAAGACATTATGAAGGATTCAGGAACACAAATCTCATTGAAAGCCTGCCCCTTCCACTGACAATCCTCTGTACTGTGAGGTGTCTAGCTCACAGATATTCTGTTGATTTACTCTGAGCATGTTGTTTTGGATGCTGAAAGGTCTACAGTAAAAGCAAGTCATTTTACCCTTTTGACTGCACGGTGTATTTCATTTTCAGGTACTACATTAGTTATAATACTGGCCTTAATAAATCATGTCCAGCACAAAACACAATGCAACTGAACAACCATCTTTTACAGCTTCAGTCAAATGCCCTGGGTCATCAACACAGTGAATGAATTCAGAAGTTACTAAAACCTGCCTACCTTTAACCAAATAAAAGCATCACATCTAATAAACACTGGTTGTGTGTGAGAAGAGTGCTAAAGAAGATATACAATCAATCTAGACTCTGTGATTTTCCAGTTTATTGTTCCTCTTGCCATTATGTCAGCTGTTCTGCAATCACAGAAGTGAATCACGTCTGTCAGTGCAAGTGATGTCTGAGCAATCATCTTAAAGCATCTGTCTGCAGCATTGTTTAAAGGTTGTTTATATATTTATACATATGATACCAAGATTAAAATTAGATTTTTGTCCTTTACAGATATTCCTTATTGCATAGCTACTTTCTCTCCCAGTACATCTCCCAGGATATAGTGTGATGGGTCAGAGCAATCAGTTGTAGAAACCAGAAGTTTGCATCACTCCTGCCCATAATGTCTTTTGCTCTGTAAATCAGAAACTTAACATTTCAGTATGAAACTTGCTCCTTGACAAAGCTTTCTATTATTCCAAATAGCAATTCCTGTAGTCTGGAATTGTAGATATGAGTTAATTATACTTTTTGGAGAAGCCCAATGCAGGTACATAACCTCCCATGAATGAACTCCCCATTATAAACATTTAACATGAGACTACTTTGTTCAGTCAGTTTTTTACATTAGGACTGGAATTCTGATATTTCACCCACTTTCACTATTTTTTAGGTCATTTTCAAAATGTGGGTCACACCCAATAAATTGTTAATTTGGAATAATTACATGATGGATAATGGGCTGTCAGCAAGGTGTGCTGGTTTCTAGTAACTTACATCTCAATGTTTTCAGGCCTACATTAACACTAAAATCAGCAAAAGAGATATCTGGCCTTGATTAACTGAGAGCAGTCTGAGTACTCAGTATCACTGAGTATTTTTAAATATGATTAGTTTCTTACATTTAAATATTTTCTTTTAACATAAATACTTGGGTTATTTAAAGAAAATTTTACATATTAGGCTAGTGTCATCAGGACCCAAATGAGATGGAAAAGATATAAAATTTGGCTCAGATTAGTATCTACAATGTACAAGTCCAACAAGAAGCTAATAGCTTGTTAGCACAATATTTAATGGGAGAGTAACAGATCTCATCCTTAAAAGTGCTTATATTCAGGTACAGGGAATACAGTCTGTATCTCCCATGTGCTATAAATACTTTCAAATTACTGTATTTCCTCTCAATATGAGTAGTGGAAAGTGTTTCCTTCTTACAGAAATACCCCGATATAAATTAGTATGATGACAATTTTAATTACTATTCCCAAGCAAACAGTTAGGCCTCTTTGGGCTCATTAGGTATATCAGTTTTGGATTAGTTCAAACCCAACACAATGAAGAATTTCATCTGCTCAAAGTTACCACAGATAACTGTAGCACTATAATACAACGGACTCAATCCTACGTTATTTTCTGCTCAGCATATATAAGTCTTCTCAAGGTGAATAAACAGATTTTTATTGATTGAATGATTTTCAGGTTTCCAATGGCAAAATGCTTGTGTTTGATAACAACACTAACTTTGTATCTAATCCTGTTTTCCTAGAATCATTGTCAATGACATATTCCAGACAAAGTTCATTAATAAGACTTTAAACTTTTAAAGCTTAACACTGACATTTCACTTGCTCAGGCTTTATCCTACACAGTTCTTGCAAGCTTTAATCTAGAATATGCCATGTCCTATTCCCACTGACTGAGCAACATAACATTACTGTGACAACAAGAAAAGAAGGAGGAAAAGAGCTACAAGCCCTGACTTATTCTTAGTAAGGTTTTAGAATGAAGAAAAAAGTAAAGTTTCCACATCACATTAAAACTCATCTGGGAAGTTTTGCAAGTCCAAGCTCACTCATTTCACACACATTCCAACAGTTTAGCACATTCTTCTCATACATTATCTTTCATCAGAGTTTTTGCATGTACAAAAGTAAGGGATATATCCCAGTAATGAACTGTACTCTAGATTAATGCAGAAGTTTACGGACTAAGGAAAGTCTGCTGGGAACCTACTTACTGTATAATACATAATACACTCTGAAAATCAAATATTATTTCTATTTCTTCAGATCTGTGAAGCATTAATAATAGATAACTAATAGGTACACAATTTAAAAGAATTTATGTAGAAAGACAAATAGTTGTATTAAACATGGGCTATGGGAATTTCAGAACATATGAAATGTTCTGATTATATTTAACCATAATTTAGAAAATGGAATTATATAAAACAAACAAAGAGAACTTAGAAGCAAATTTTGGTGTAACCAACAAATTCTGCCTGACAATATGACAGTCATATTCTCACTTAGAATAGCATTCAAAACACATCTATGTTGGCCACACTTGCTTTGCTCTTTACTGCTATTTACTTCAAAAGAATAAAAATTTGTTTTCACCATAAATTCTATTCCTTTTCTATTTCTTTTCTTTTTTCAAAACCTTTTTACAGAATTTAATTACTTCATGGCCATTTTTCTTTGATGTTCAAAATTATCCATTGATATTTTTATTCTTTTATTATATGTACAAGCATTTTGCATTTTAAAAATTATTCTTTGTAATACACCCACAAGAATCAGGACCAAGCCATTTCCATGCAAAATTTCTCATACATTTCAAACTAGAAAACATTAATAGTCCATGTTTATTGTGGCCCTCTAGCAACTCTCATGGGAGGTCACACAGAACTGCATGACAGCCATGAAATTATGCTGTATCATTAATAAATAACTTACCATAAATGTCAAAATCCCTCAGCTTCTAAAGACTGTTTTAGTAATTATGTTACACTTAGTCTTAAAACAGTGACATTCTGCACTTTCTTTCTTTTTTTCTGTACCTCCATTTGGTGGAATATCTCCTACTTATCAGCAATTTATTATGAATGAGACTACAGAGATTTAAAATTGTTAATGCAAATCAAGTCACTTGATAGCTTCAGAGTGAACAAACACTATTTTTTTTTCTAATTGCTTAATACTTTCTCTTGAATAACTTGAAAGCATTTGAAACACACTTCTATCACTAGCATAATATAATCATAATGTCCCCATTTAATTACAATTTATTTGAATGACTAATCATCAGTTTCATGTTTTAAAATAATGGAAACATTTCACAAACTGCAATTTACTATCTGCCTATCAAAGCATTAGCATAAAGACAAGTTGCAGGATGCATGGCTAATACTTTCATTTGGTCATTGTCTTGAAAAATATTTTCTACTTCTTTTGCAACCTCTGTGACAGACTGAAAAAATGTAAGTTTGCTGCATGTCCATGAGTGGTGCAAAGAGAACTGTCTCCCAAGAACAATTTATCCAGACTATTGGGTTTTTTCCAGCCTATGCCACTAATAACCTCAGTTACTGGCAGCATCCCAGTAAAAATGAGTCATCTTAGATTTGAAGGATATCAACTGCATTTTTATGGCCATGTTAAAAATGAAGGACTTTATAGACAAACACAGCATTATTTCAATTGAATCTTTTCTAATTTCACTAAAAGATAGAAGAGTAGAACATAGAAGTAGGAGAAATTAAGGAAATCTGTTAGGATCAAACCTTCCATACTTTTCATTCAAGCTGTCACTCCTGTCTCGGCTTCGATGTGTGTGCATCAATGCTTGTTATGTGCTATTTGCCACAAATTCCAAATGCCTGTATTTCTACATGCAAGTAAGAAAGACCATTGCAGGTCAGCACTTTTCCCCCTCCACCCCCTTTCTGTCATGTCCCTCTGTCTTCTACGTGATCATTTTCTGCATTATCACATCTGTGGTGGGACAGGAACCAAGGAACTGTCAGCAAGTTTCTTGCTGAGAGAAAAATGCTGTTTGTAGCCTTGTTTTAAAAGCCTGACACAAAGCCTATTCATAGCAAAAGTTTACCACAGTGAATAAGGGAGTAAAGGATCACATTTTACTTATTTATCCAAAGACTTCTGCATGTAAGAGAGAATATTAAAGAGTGGTGAAAAAACTTTCTCTCAGTAAGAGAATCAAGCCCAAATCTGAAATCGCTGTCAAATTATTTGCTAAAAGTGTTTGTTATTTAAAGAGCTTCCAAAACCTACAGCAAAAAAAGGCATATATCTACTCTATGTTTTTAAACTACATTAAAAAAAACCCAAAACAAATAAAAACAAACAAAATAAAAATTAAAACAAAACCAAACCAAACAAAAACCAGGAAAAACAAACAACAACAAAAAAACCCCACAAACCAAACCCAAAATGTTATTTGGTAATAAAAACTTTCCCTGGTATTGGCAAATGTGACTTCAATGCTCAACCTCTCAGCAACTTTTGCTACAAGAATGCTTTTCCTACTAAAAATTACAAATTGAAATTATTAATGGGTGAACAGATGGAAAACTTAAGCAATTTTTATATCTGAATTATTTAGGTCTTTAATCACTTTATGTTATCTTATTTTGAATTGCCCATTCACACAACAAAGGCTGAAGAATTACAAAGCAGCTTGTCAAAATGCATTCTCCACTAGTAATTCAGAGTATGTCCAGGTTGTAACCATCAGTATAAACTCTTTTAATAAATCTGCCAGTTCCATATGGCTTCTGTAGCAGAATAAAGGTCCCCCCTTAAACACTACCAAAATGTTTTAATCAATTTCAGAAAGTTATCAAACATTTATTCCTCTTATTCTTCTTATTAGAAGTAAGATTTCTCCCATCATCTTTTTTTGTGGCCAGGAAAATTCTTTAATTAGACAATTTCTTTGCTAGGATAACCTTCTTATTATGCCTGTGTGATAAGAGCTGTTTGTTTTACAATTGATCTTTCTCTATTTCTGCCATAATTTGGTTGCTTTTCTCTCCATGCATGTCCATATCCAAGAAAAAGTTGCTCTGGACTTCTCACTCACTCTCTCCCCTCCTTCACCCTCTCTTTTGCTATATTTTTATTTTAAAGGCAAAATACTAATAGTTGATTAAATTAAAATAATATCAATGGAATAAACAGCTCCCCTAAAAGAATTGAAAGTATTATTATATCTTTTAGAATATAATGGGCCATTGCCCACTTTCAAATATATAAAACTAGAAGAAAGGTTTTCTCTAGGTTCTTCAGTCTCAACTTCCATTTGCATAGATTCTGGAAGGAAAATCTCCACATTTAGATCTGATTTAACCCAATACAACTGCTCTCTTTCTGATTTTTAGGCAATCTAGAGCAAGAAAGTTCTGGATTAAAACAATATTTTTTGTTGAAGAGACATCTGGCTGTTAGCTTCCTACACAAAGTTTGAAATTAAAAGTAAAATCAAAATTGGATCAGGTTGCTCAAGGCCTTGTCCTGTCAACTTTTGAAGATCTCCAAACACAGAGATGCAAAAACCTGTCTGAGAAAATATCCTACTGCTTGAACAGTCTAATTGAAAAGTAAGGGCATGGACCATTTAGCTAATTTTGGGCATAGTTTCTGAAATCTAATGATGGTGTTCAAACAGTATCTACTTTGGCACAGATATTTTGGTACTTACCATTTTTGTGGATAAATAAGAGTTCAAAGCCTGTGGCAGCTGGAAATAAATATCTGTAATAGAGAAAATGGTGAGAGGAGAATACAGAAAGTGGTATGCAAAAGACATAAAAGAGAAGAATAGGAAACTGAAATACTATTGTTCTGATAGAATAAACATATACAGAACATTATTTTTATTTTGTAAGAGAAAAAACAGCTGAAATACTCAGTTCCTACTCTGCAGCAAAATTGTATTTTTTATTTCTTGTGGAAACTTCCAAGAGCTTGATCTTATATTCAGGACATTTTACATGAGTTGGAACAACCTCTTGTAATCTGCTGCTTGATTCTCTTTCCCTACACTGGCTCATATTTTTTCTGACCCATTACAGATCCATTCCCTGGTGAATGATGCCACCTCCCCCCACCAGCCCAGTCACAAAATGCAACACTTACTTCCTCAAAGCCTAATTTGGAACCACATTTTTTGCAATCAAACACATTTGATTCCAATATTAATCCTTAATCTCCAGGAAGCCTTAGCCTGACACCAGATGGCTTTAAGTCTCTACCCTTAAAAGTCAATTGCAATGCATGGCAGTCAAAGTAGCCAAATTGTGACTCCTCTTTCTGAGTACACATAGTACCTGTCCAAGGTGAGTGAGTATCTCTTTTGATGGCTTTGACAACTCTGATTTTCTCCCTGATGGCTGTTCAGAGATGTGAAAGCAAATCCAGCTGATCACATTCTCCTTTGTAGTGCCATTGACTCTAATACCTTCTATCTACGTTTCTGCCATATTTGACTTCAAAAGACAATGATACTGTACACATGAAAAGCTTCTACAAAGCTTCCCTCACGTGCATTTTTTGAAGATCAAAGTAAACTCTAGGCATTAGTATTATGATTTTTATATATGCTACTTGCAAGAAAAACGGAAGAAAATCACCGCTTCACTGTAATAGCTTTTCCCTTTAAGAAAAATAGCAGATATGTTATTCAAATGAGCATGGCTTCTTTTGAGATTGAAATACCTAACAAAATCTAAAATAAACATATACGCATCATGACAGGCCTTTGCATTAGCAGAAATGCACAGATTCCAGCCAATTCCACTTTTTGTAGAATTTACCTTCCTTGTAGTCACTATTCTGATTGTATTTCCTTAGCTATCTCTGCAACCTGTGGTTCTGCCTAGTTTTTCAGAACAAGAAACAGCAGTTTACATATTTTTTTTCTCCTCCTGAATTCAGCCATAGCTATAAAATACTAAGAGTAGGGCAAAACCAGTGAAAATTATAGGTATTTCGATTCCTAAAAGGAAAGGATTAATTTGATTTTTGGTTTAAAAAAGAAAAAGTTGCTTTTAATTTTTCTCATAGCTGTATTTTTCCTCCTATTCTTCAGTCCTCATTTCTAATCTGGAGAATTACTGCTGAAACAGGGAGGAGTGAATTGCAACACACATATACATTTCACTTGGCAAACTATTCAAGTTGCAAGCATGAATCAGTTTGTTAGTAGTGATATTTGAGGTAGACTCTCACTTCCATGGATAGAAAATATTTGTCACAATCACTAGATACAAAGCACAGTGCAAAGGTTTCTAATACAACTGTTTGTGACATCACATCCTTATGGGGAAAGGAGTACTAAAGATTCATAGATGCTCATGGTTGAAAGGAACAATGTAAGTGAGAGGGTCTGCAAAAGCTTGCTAAGTTTTAGTAGCTAATTACACACTTGGCATGGAAATTGGGATATTAGTCCCTGACCTTCAAAGGAAGGAAGGAAGCAAGGAAGGAAGGAATGGTGAGGAAGGAAGGAAGGAAGGAATGGTGCGGAAGGAAGGAAGGAAGGAAGGAAGGAAGGAAGGAAGGAAGGAATCACTCACCAGTCCTGGCTCCAGCATCAATCCAGCTAGGACCAATGCTCAGGGTCCAGGGTTGGGGTACCTTTTTATAGTTCAGTTTTCTCCACCATGGAGATAACCTTTTCACTTTCTATACAAATTAGTCATCATGTACAGTGCATTCTTCTAGGCCTGTCTGGAAATGGGTCAGAGGGTTTCAGGTGTCCCTCGTGGTCTCGATGCTCCCCTACATTCCATGCCCACTTCTTGATCTCATTCCTGCACTTGCACTGCGCTGTGTTGTGCTTATCTCCAGGAGCCAGCACAGGAATGTTTGTCCCAGAAATGTGCTGCCCTACCTCTGTATGGCCCCCTCCTCCAGCCACTTCTTTCTCAAAACATATTATTACCAACAATCCTTGACTGTTATTACCTAAAAAGCCTTGGTTGGCTCCACAGTTATCTGGCTATCAGTGTTTGAGACATAGCCCTTTTCTCTTCCAGGCTTCTACACCATCCTTGTCAAATCACTTTGTCGATATGGAAGGAAAAATTGGAGGGAAGAGGGAAGGATGAAGACAGAAAAGTAAAAATTCATGCAAATGTACCTCCTACAAAGCTTTCAGAATCACTGCATGAGGAATGGAGAGTTCTGAAAAAGAGTATTGCCCACACGGCAGTAAACCCACACAAGTAGAAGGGCTATCCAAAGGAAGATTCTTGTTTCTGACTACTCAGACATGGGGACAACTGAAATAATATTAAGTGCAAAAGAGCACTGGATGTGCCATTTCCTGCACAAAATGTAGAACAGCAATGACTTCAAATAGTGCTGATAAAAAATAAACGGGCAATAACTAAGATCTATAATTGCCTTTAGTGGTTTACCTTGCAACAGTATGAAAGGAGGATGATTTCCTGAAAAACAGATAATGGGATAAAAAATTGGTTGATTACTATAGAAAGAGTAAAAGGTTGCCCAGTAATGAAATATTTAGAAATTAATGAAGAAAAAAAGAGATGAGTGCTATCTTAGAAGTCAGAGATTTACTTTCTCAAGCCATTACCACAAAAATTGTGCTTTCTGCCATGTGATTCCAGCACTGAAAATAGAAACCAGCAGTAGTCTATTCTGTTTAGTTGAGGAAAAACAAAATCTTGCTGGTCAATCAGATACCCTGTTTCTAAAGAAGTCCAATCAAAATACAAAGAATTTGATAATGTTCTATAGTCATCAATAGACTGCTTTCATGAAGAAACTGTTCATCATGCTTTGGTGCTTTAAAAAACTATTTCTATAGCACAGTCTTATTCTAAGAGCACATCTGTGGGGCCCAAATTAATCCTAGTTTCACAAACTTCTGCTGTTCTAACAACTTTGAGAACAAACAAAGAGAGCTCACCCACCAGCAGATTTCCATCTCTGAAATTGCTGCCAAAGAAAACCAACAGTGACACCTCCCTATTACTGTCCGTGACAAAGTCAAGGGTCCTGCCCTAAGATGACTATAGGTCATGCACCCTGTTACAGAATGACAATTCTTGCAGGAGCCTGCTGCACATTGTAGACAAGTTCAGGATTTTTGCAAGTTTTTCTTCCTTTGTCAGTGTTAATTTTAATTGAGGTAACATTAGACCAACATGAAGGGCTTTTGAAAGTCTCTTGCATCAATACCTCCAGTTTATCTTGCTTTCGGCTCTGATTAACGCCACAGAACTCTTGCACGTTGCTGTTGTTTTTTTCTTGTCCACTTTTCCTTCCATGCACATTGTTGATTTCTGCCAACAGTACAAACTTTCTCTGAAACCAGAGGTATAATTACAGACATTTCCAAGTTGACTCTATTCTTGTGACCTCAACAGTACAATAAAATAGTAATAAAATATGGAATTTATATTCAGACATGTTTATATTCAGACAGACGATGCTGAATTATGTTCCATATACTTCCTGTTTACTATGAGCAAAGTAGCTAGATTAAAACTGGATTTAAATTGCCTAGCCAACTGCAGTACCTACCTGTCCATGGCGAAAACCAAAAGTAGCTGTTTCCAGAAGCTGTTGAAACAATGGAAGCGAAATCCAGTCATACTGCCTCCTGCTAAGATTGTGAAAAAAGAATCCCTACATCGTGAAAAAAGACTGAGAGTTTCTTGGCTGTCATGTCATCCATGACAGCTTCCCATACCCTTCTAAATACTAAAAACTTGCCCATTCTCATCATCCTCCCTTCAGTCACAACATTTTACCTAGTCTTCATGCTTCAGAAGCATATTTCCCAGAAATATAACACCAGCAGAAATGTAGGGAGAAAAAAAGCAGAGATTTGGTGTCAGTATAAATAAATGTAATGAAATATAGACCATTTTTGAATAAATAAATTTTAATTGCCTTATGTTGAAGGGACATGACATAATGCAGCTTTCCCAGTGTTCACACTCTTAATTAGTTTATGAACACATATAATATCTCTTTATGTTTGTTGAGGCATAATCTACTTAATAATAGGAATATTTCATTTTAATTAAACTCCACCCCTCAATAATAGATTTTTTTTATATAGTATCTTCCATATTGTATTTACAGTCAATTAATTATTTTTCAATTAATTATTTTTAAAGCAATCAGTGCTCCGATTTGTGATTATGAAGAATATAATGCTATCTATAAAAGGCTGCCTTATTGCCTGAGACCACTCAGATTTATCAGTAGTTTTATATGTTTTATCCTTTAAAAGACAGATAATTGCTACTCATTTATGTCAGAAAGATTGGTCTCAGCCACCAAAATGCATTTATCTTTCCCGTAGTTCAACCCCTTTTTGTTCCCAGAGAAGAGGAACAAGTTCTAAATGACACTGGTCACCAGTACCAAAACCCCTTCTACAGATGACTGGAAAATCCTCTCCAAATGCCCTCTTTATTTCATATACAAGACCAACAGAATGACCAAACGTGACTCCTGAGTAGCCCCAGATAAATTAAATTTGAGTGATCTCCACCTCCTTCCTGTACAAGCTGCCTTCTATATCATTGAGCTAGCAGAGCTGAAACTCTCCAGACAAAGGTCGTGATGTAGCTCACATTTCCTACTCTATGGAGTAAACTGCAACTCAGTAGGAATCTACTGCCATCTTCCTCTCCCTCAGCTGACTGCAATCGTTCCCTCTGATCCTGCTGTTCATGGCATGATGGTCATGTTGTGCATCCCATGAAGAACTTAAAAGAAAACCACAGTTTCTGGATCACAATTAGACTAAGGCATTAAGCCAGAAGCTTAACTATGCATCACTGCTAAGACTGGAGTTGTTCTGCAAATGTTTGCAGAAACAGCACTTGGATTCTGGGAAACTACTTGTGTCCAGCATTAAATGCCAGCTGAGAAAACTCCTTCTACAATTTGGCTTCGACCATACACATCTACATCCAATAAAAGTTCTATCCATTTATATGCTGTAGCAGAAGTCCGACTTGAAAGGATAACATGGAACAGACTTTCTACTAACACAAAAGAATAAATTTTCTTCATCAGGCTGTATTTCCAAGATACGGTAAATAGGACCTAAGACATCCTAACAGGCATCCCTTTCCTAAAGAATAGATATATATACATCATCTGACAAGTAAGTATGCACATTTTAAAATGTTGAGGCTGGAACTTTAATTGCAAAAAATATATTTTAAATAGACATGATTGTTCAAGCAATGTGTTTAGAATTATGCATATTTACATCCATTATCATTTGCATATATTTAGTGAATATTTATGGTCTAATTCGTATCGTAACACTACTGAGCATTTAACTGCATTTACATGATCACTGAGCTGTAAAAATATTGACTAATTTTTATCAAGTAGGTCCTAAGGAAAGGCAAAAAAATTATGTGTTACATGTATCGTGAATGTTTGCTAGGAGACCTGATATAACGCCACCTGTCCATATTTATCTGATTTATACAACACTTCTGGTACCTGGAACTACGAAGAAAACCAGAGCATTATACCAGAAATTTTATGATTCATTACAAAATATCCATTCTTAGCAGTGTCTGTCATCCATAAATAATTTGCTGGCCCAGTTGTGGTCAATCATGGATTGCAATCCACCAAAGGTACATTGCAAAATACATATATCTAGGAGGATGGCTGCAGATATTTATTCTTTAATTTTAATTCTTACACATTATTTTCTCCCTTGTTATAGAAGAACTTCTAAAATACAAGTAACATGAGACAGAGAGGTAATATTAAGGTCCAAATATGCATTGCTAGGAATGCCAAACAAAAATAAATGAAAGTGTTCGGAAGAAAATGTGGAAAACTATATTTACAGAAATAAATACATTTCTTTATATATGACACCTCATTTTCAAGGAATATTCTTCATTTTTCTTGGAGGGTGGAGAAGGGTAGAGAAAGGAGAGATTCTTGTTTATATGCTTCATTTTAAATACCATCATCCAAGGCCTTTTAAAAATATATTAATTTTCCTCACAGCATGTTATTTGGTATCCTCATTTATACCCTACCATTGTGACCACATTCATACTGGCTTTCCTTAAACATGTGACTAAGGGAATTTTTTAGCTACTTAAGTAACTCAAATATATAAGATAAAAGACTGAATCTTACTAGACTATGATGAGAAAGGTAATGTAAGTTACGGTGCTGAAAAAAATAGAATTAACTGCTTAATCTAATGCGGACAGACTTGAGTGTCCAAATTTCATTATAATATTTCTTAGTCTTAAAGCAAAATAAATATAATGGATAAAAACTTCAGTCATGTAAATAACCAACAAAATAAGGCTCGTTGTGAAAAAAGCGTGGGTGCTGGTGCTAGAACCGATCTCCCACAGACAGCCCATTCCCCTCTCCCACTATTCAGGTGGAAGATCAAAGGAAGGGCATTTCCAGGAAGCTTAGTTAGACTTCAAAAAGTACAATATTCTAAGCAATTTGTAGCAATATGGTGGCGCTTGCACAGTAACTCACATCACTTCAGTGTTTTGTGGTGCCTCAGGGCTTATTATCCAGTCTGGTTCCCTTCCTTGCTCTGCTAAGTAGGGTGATTTGCTCAAGCAGTAATAGTAGCCATGCTATTTCCACATTGCAACTAAAGGTAAGGTCTCAATTACCCAGCAATCATATAATTCTGCTCCCAGAGTGCTGTCAGTACCTTGCTTTTCCTGGAACTGCCAGAACAAATGTGTTGTGTGCACAATATAAACCTAATTCGTAGATATAAACTCTGGAAAAAACCCTCAAACAGAACGCAATTCTATATAAATCTAATGAATTTTCTTACAGAGAACAAAAATTATCTGTAATTGCCAAAATCAAGTCTGCGACTTCAGAACACCCAATAAAATTATATGTGCAAGGCTCTTTGCACATATCAAAATGCGAAGAACAGCCTATCATAGCCAATCCTATTAAAATTAATTGGAATCTTGTCTCAAATACATTAGGTCAGAAGGAAAAGCTCAGGCTATATATAAAATGTTTGAGACGTTCATACAACATACCATTTTTCATTGTTTTCCACAATTCCTAAGTGACTTAAGCAATCAGTGACGCACACTAAAATGCCAGTGAAAACACAGCTAGCTGCATTATCATTAATTGTGACTGAAGTGTGATCAAAGGTTTTTTAAATGGTATAAACAGTGAAACTGTTACATAATCCCAGGACACAGAAAGAATCTCCATCTCTAAATTAACTGTGCACAGACCAGTTCGCATGGACTGTCTGTTCACAGTTCAGCCATGTTCCTTTCATATACCATATGCATGAGAAAAATCAACAGAAGAAGGATATAAACACTTGAATTTTGGCACTGAAGTGAATACACAAATAATTTCACTATTGTACAATACAATAAACTTCATAATTCCTAACAAAAGTATAAGAAATTTGTCCCACCTGGGAAAATCTACTTTAAATATCATTCCATATCGTAATTTAAATATTATTTCCAATCACATTTTTGATCTGTCATTTGGAAAATTGAATTGACGATCTAGTAAAGGATTCATGGGACTGTTCCATCACTGGCTAAGTGTCTTTACTGATATAAAACTAATTTAGTACTGGATGTATAAACCATAACTGAAAAGATTCACAAAGATCTCAAACAATTCAATGGTCCAGACTTCATATAACATCTGGCATGTTTCCAATGAATCTTATTTTGTTGTGCAGAGTGATACATTTATCAAACACCACATACACATTTTTCATCAGTTATGTAAAAATTGATCTTGTCTATTTGTTTTTGCTTCTAAGCAGCTTCAGTACATGCAGAATTAAATCTGGGAGAATGCAACCATAAAGACATATGCCTTGGAACTGAAAAATAAAAAGCCAAGTTGATTCTAGTAAAAAATAAATTTTAAAAAAATCTCCAGTAAAAATGTCAAGTACTGTGCTTTTTAACTGAACAGGCTGAAGTTATCAACCATGGGAAGAAAAGGAAGCAGAAGTGCAAAGGCAGAAATGACCATTCACAAAACCTCTATGCCAGACCTGCTGAAATTTTGATGTTTACACCAGAAACAAATCTGAATCATATTACCTAAAACCTGTTTTTAAAAATTATTTTCAATTTTCACCAGTTTCTTTAAAACTCCTACAAATTATAGGCATCTGGAGAAGTTAAGGCATCATCCCAAAATATCTACAGTTAGTGAATTTCAGTAACAGAGCACTGGAATGCTCAGACACCCACTAAATGCTCTTTAGTTTTAGGCTGACTCTGAGACTCACTACTACTATGTCAGTTCAGAACAATGATGCATTTGCCTGCAGGAGAGAAAAAAGAGAGGAGAGAGAGGAGAGAGAAGAAAAATATTTCAGTTGAAAAGGATATACACTGATCATTTAGTTCAACTGTCTGACCACTTCAGTGCTGACCAAAAGTTTAAGCATTTTTTTAAGGGCATTGTTCAAATGCCTCTTAAACATTGGCAGGGTTGGGGCATCAACCACCTCTCTAGGAAGCCTGTTCCAGCATTTCAACGCCCTCTCAGTAAAGGGGCAATAACCCCTCAGTTTTGTAGAGTTCCAAAAAATTAAAGGACTTCTTGTGTAGAACTGCAGGCAGAATAGTGCATGATTGATTCTGAGCTACCGAGCTTGAAGCAATATAAAAGGTTTCACTTCAAGTGCCAGTGATGAATCATGCTGAGCCTGGCCTGGGCTTCCCATCTGCATGCAGGGGAGAGCGCGTGTTCCCTGCTCTGCAGAGCTCTTGTGCTGTTTCAGCAGAGATCCGGCCTCAGAGATGGAGGAAAGACAGAGTTGTGAACCATGTCAGATTTGTATCTCCTGATGCTGCACTCAGACACCACGTACTGTCTTGAGGCAGACAAGGCTTGTTGTTACACAAGAGGTGTCTGTCAGAGGACAGGAATGTCAGAACACAAAAGTGGCTCAGAGAAGTAAGTATCTCATTTCCTCTGATGCACTGCTGTTGTAACCTCTGATTTTCATTCAGTGTTTCTATGTGCATGCAGGAAAAACACATGTTCCAGGCTTTGGGTGTATTAGATTTGTGTGACAAGGTTTTGGTAGCAGGGGTGCTATAGGGTTAAATTAATTTTTTTCCAAGTCGAGTCTGTTTTGCCCACGATGGTAATTGGTAAGTGATCTCTCCCTGTCCTTATCTCAGGCCCCACAAGGCTTTCATGATATTTTTGTCACCCTGTCGAGTTGAGAAGAGGGAGTGATAGAGCAGCTTTGGTGGGCACCTGGAACTCAGCCAGCATCAACCCACCACAGTCCTGTTAGTTAAAGCAGCAACAGTTGCACATAATTAGTACATAGTGCATTTTCTGGAAAACACACACACATACACACTCACAAAAACAATACAGTCCTTATTCCTGGAAGAGTGCAATTAAAGATGTTAACCCTGCACTTAGCTTTACAGAGAAAAATCTTTAAAAAAAAAAAAGTAGAAAATCTCCTTGAACTCAACAGTGTTGCTTGCACCTGTGTAATTCCAGCCACCTGAAAATTGCCGCAGGTTAAGGGGGTAGGCTGAAGAGACTTCATGGGTCACTGAAACATCACAAAAGGGATGATATTTAGAACATGTGACAAGGAACAACAGAATAGGATTTGGATGAGAGAGAAGACTAACATTAGATATTAGAAGCCAAAAGAACAGTGCACATAGACAAAATGTAATGATTCCAAGCAGAAAAGACAGAAGATGGAAACCTTAGGCGCAGGAGATTAGCTTGATATAGTGAACTTGTGGGACATTCACTGAGATACTACAGCACTATGATGTCTGGAGCAGAAAGAGAAATGCAAAGCTCAAGTTGACTGGTGAAGCTGTAAAAGGCCCAGAGGGGGACTAAGAAGGGAGCTACCAGTCTAGGCAGCAGGGGAACAAGTGATAGAGAAATACTGCGAGGCACCGTTTGCATGAGGATGCTGCTGTGATAAACTGTGGGAAAGAGGAGCCTGCAGGGGAACCCTGGCAGCCCACACCAGCTTGTGATGTTGTTTCTAATGTTTCCTCCCTTTCTATGAAAAAGCAGCAGCAACAGTCAGAACTGCTGAGAATGAAGAATGATAGCATGTCACTGAATCTGTAATGGATCTAATGGATCACTTTCATCACTGAAGGAAGTAACATCAGGAGAGAAGCAGCCCTTTAATCATTCTGTGGTTCCTCCCAGCATCATCTCTTGTATCCACCAACCTGCAAAGCTCAACATATTTTTGATTTAGCCTTACATAGCTAATCTCTTAACACAAACATCATAGCCTAATTTTTGAACAACTAAAAGGTGCACAACATAGTCATGGTGCAAATAAAAATAACAGCAGTGATCAAAAGAAGGCTTTTGAAGTGGAGAAAAAGTCAACCCTCTCCCCTTTCAAATGCTTTTTGAAGCTGAAATTCATGAGCTGGGTTTAAGTAATGATAGGTGTTATCAAAATACAGCTTATGGGGTGATGGAACTAAAAGAATATTTGAAAAAACACTTTAAAAAGATCTAAAACATAAAATGCTTCTAGTGTCATGACTTTTCTTTTACAATTTTACTCAGAATAGAAAAGGAATGAAGACTAAAACAGAAGAGACAAAAGAAGTATGTTTTTCCTCAAAAGGTCATTATGGTATTTTGTTACATTTTTATACAGAAGCAATTTCCTGAGCAAATAATAAGTTCTTCATGTCAACTCCTTAGCAAATTGAATTAAAGTTCTTTCTGTAAATGTAGTTATTCCCATTAAGTAAACTCATTAAAAACATGGCCGAAGAGTTTCACTAGTAATGAAAACCATTTATAGTGCAGTCTGCTGAGTAGCCTACATTTACAAATTGGGCTAAGTCAAAAAAATGCTACCACAAACCGCCCTGAGGTATTTGCATTGCTTTATTGACATTGACACTTCCCAATACTAGCTAATGCTCAGTGCCTGTGACGTGGAATTTTACTTTTGCTATCGACTGTAGCTGAAAGCATTTCCTTATTAATTCAAGAAATTATGAAATCAATTTATGATCTAAATTTCATAAAGTACAAGCAATGTCTAAAGCCAGGACACTAACAGATGGTCAGATCTCATTACAGCGATATAAGATGTTACTGCTCTCAGCTTTCTGCCCTCAGACATGATCTTTCCTCTGCTGTTTCACAGCAGAAACAAACACACTGCAGCTGTTCAGCCTAGTCAGCCACTCACAGGCTGAAACAGCATCTAACAATCAAGCTGGAAATTGAAGGCCAAGAGGGGTTTTTGATCAGTGGACTTCACACAGCAAAGAAAATACTCATCAAAGTGAGCCAAAATCCACTTGTTGATGTGCAGTAGACTGTACCTATGTTGTTGTACCAGTACTCTGTAACAGGACGCATGCTCAGAGCTGAAATCCCAGTCCCAGCACATCCCAAACAAGCAGGGTGCTTTCTAGGAGTAGATGGGCATTTGGGAGGTGAAAGCACCTTAAACAACTGAAATCGGAATTCAAAAACACGCTGCCAGGAGATAAAAATTTCTATAGAAACAGGAGGAAACAACTTCGTAGGAGCGGAGGAAAGCTGGAGGCAGTGTGTGGCAGAATTCATAAGAAGCCTAGAGAAAAGTTTCAGTAGAGACACAAAAGAGAGAGACCAAGGCGTGGACTGCAGAGCCTTCAAGTTCTCAGGGAATGACCCCGCAGTTCATGATGCACCTTTGCACACTTACTTCATGGCAGATAGCTCGCTCCTTTGTTTCCATGGACCCTGCATACACCCTGGGTTGATGAAAATTGGTGCTGTTCCAGTTGATGTAATCTGTTCTTGTTATTTGCTTCATTTTAGTACAATTGGCTATTCCTGTTACTTTTGCTCAGATCAAATTTCTAGTCTTTATTCCAAGAAACTGCTACTTGCTGAACCATGTCTTTAGAAAGATAAAGAGTAACTTTGGTATTTTTCTGTTCCATTAGTGCAGTAATTCATGCTATAAACAGAAACTTGTTGGGGGGAGATTTGACAAATCATTCTGTCATTTTAATTTTAGTAGGATTTATTATACAAGACCTATTACTGAACAATTCACCCTCCATCTGTGTGATTTCTGTATTAAATATTGCCAATTTCACATGGACGTCATACAAAACAGTGCATTAAAATGATCATTTCTTCCACTTACTGGTGCCTGCACTGGACTGTTACACCCCCTCCTTATACACTTTTACAAGGCATATATGCCCTGAATCCATCCAACTGCTTCTCCCCTTTTCCATTCCAACAATTTTTTCTCAAGGTCACCAATGAAGATATTAAGATTACTTTTTTGAGTTAAACAAACTGGCAGCTCTCCATTGCTATCCAAAGCAGAATGAACAAAATCAAAAATGGTTGGGAATTACTTATTATGTTCAGCAACTCTGGATTATTTTACTACCATCATATTTAAGATACAGGTACTTCTCTTTTTTAAGCTTGCTTAAATTAATGTCCTTCTGCCTACAGGTTTTGGTTGTGAGAATTTTTTGGGGGTTTTTTTGTTTGGGATTTTTTTGTTTGGTAGGTTTTTGTTTTGCTTTAATAAGGTAGTTATGACAATCCACATTTATAAACTAGCATGCTCTTTCATTGCACCTTTCTTAATAATTTTTCTAGTGATTTCTCAGAGAAGTTACTGAAAAAAAAGTTCTAGGATTTTTGCAAGAAATGTCAAGTACTGTATTAATACAAAGTGCTCAGAGTTCTCCTCCTGACTGCAAAGTTTCTGTTAGTTTATTCTTAGCCATCCATTGCATGTGATTAAATTTGGGTTTGTTTTAAGGAACACTATTCATGCTTGAACTTCTATTTATGATATTGAGAATTCTTTATGGAAACGACCACAGGAGGACACAACAGCAACAAAGCATATTGGACTGTGGCTCCCTCTAGACATGCCATTTGTTTTGCAATGCAGCTGAGTAAGCCATATATTCTGTTCTTGCCTCTTTAAGCTCCCAGGTGCTCAAAAAATTTGTTAGAGAATTCTCAGGGCTCAGATCCCTTCACAAAGAAGCTATTTTTATGAATTTTATTTCCATTTGACAAAAATTTCTATTTGACATGTAAAGCAATGTGGCTAAATCCTTACAGATACTGAGTTAAAACGGCTTCTGCCAACTTTTTTGAATGACTACTCAGGCCAAAGCTCACATTTTCCATTGCACTGTGAAAACAACGCACAAAGAAATTTCACTAACAGACCTCAATAAGGTAGAAGAGCAGTGTCCAAGGACAGAGAGAAATTACTTACTTTTACTTCAGTTAAATACCACATTTTCAGGTTAAGCAGCAGGAGCACCAAATCAACAGCAATGTATGCTGGACGTCTAATTGTCATCCAGAGGTCAGCATTATTCTGACGTCCCTTGAGGAGCTCCCCAGCTCTCCTCCCCTCTGCCTCTCTGCCAGCAAGCGGTTCCCTGTCAGAGCACTGTGCAAACAGAGCTAAAAAAAAAAAGACTCAGGAGTGTTCCTGTTGTACTAAGCAAATTAACTCAGGAGGATATTGATGAGATTACTAATTTATTTAACACATACATTGAATTCAGAATAGGAATAAAACTTCATCTGTTACCATTCATCAGTTGCATATTGCCTAGGGCCATGAGCGTGCTCATAGCCTGTTCTTCTTTCTCCTTGTTTTTGCCCAATTTAATTTCAGTTTTCTTTTTCTCTCCTTTCCTGTACTTCATTTTGGACTGAAAAACATCAAACATGAATGCTCTGGTTTGTAGCAGTCAACATACTGTCACCTCACAACCTTTACAATGACAGATGCCAATTTTTTTTCAGTAGTAACAGGTTTTTATTGGCAGCTCTAAAAGTCCTCACACTGTAAAAATAATTACTTTCTATAAAACAACTGTGAGAAAATACATTTTCACTAGCAGCTGATCTTCTTGACTGCCTAGATAACCCTCCTCAAGGAGAGGAGAAATACTTATGTGTGTACTGAGCCACAACTGACCAGTCACTCCTCACCTTGGGACATTCTCTTTCATCAGGTAGGCTGGAAAGAACTCTGAAGAGAACCAATGTTTTGCCAATGAAGGCAAAACAACAAATGCCACCCCTAATCCCGGCAGCTTTCAATGTCTTTTTCATGTTCAGAGGTCTGCAGAATAAATGGTCACCTGGATATGTCTTCAGCAATAGGCTTAAGAAATAAATTATTTAGTTCTCTCAAGGACAGTGGTAGAGGAACCGCATATTGTTCAACTTGGGAGTCCTGAAGGGCATGCAGTATGCAGCCAGAGTGGCAAAAGCCACAGAGGAGTGGCATATTCAGGGAAAACAAGAGAAACCAGCTCAGATTCACCTCCTCCTGTCTCAGATTAGATGTGACTCTACAGGCACAATTGCCATACCAAGTGGGATCACACAGAAATGTTTGCACTTCCCTATAATCATTACTCTAGTAAGTCAAATTACAGAAGAAAACATTGATCAACAGGTGTCTCTATCCCAACTAACACGGTTTTTTGTCAGATGGAAGAGGGAATTCAAACTGCAAAGAAAGGAGACAAGTCAGAGGACTGAAAAGTAGAAAAGTAATTTTTGAAATGGTGTGTGAAGGGACATAAAACAGAAAAGAGATGGGAAAAACAAATAGCAAGCAACTGAATAGCATCAGGACAGAGAGTGCAAGGGAACACAGCTACCTGCCAGTACTGTGCTGAGAAAGGAAGGTCTGACCAGCCTGACCCTTCCCCTGACACCTGCATGCTCCCTTAACCAGGAGCTGAAGGAAATGAACTTTTCTCCCTAGCATTATTGCTTTCAGCAAATCAGTATGAATGTAGCACCACACTTTCTACAAAAGCACTTCACTCTGAGGGTTTCGTATATTTCTCTTGTCCTCAACAGCTGCAAAGTTTCAATGTCTTCAAAGACAGAAATTTTCTGACCAACTTTTCAATGTTTGCTTTCCCTCTGCTCCTTTTACATCTACTTCCTCTCAGCCTCTCCTTGTCTTCTTCTCTATCTTCTCATCTTTATTCCAGCACTCCTAAGTCTTTTCCACTCTGCTTCAAGACAGTATTATCAACTAACCTTGAAACACACACACTTGTGACAGAAACAAGAATCAACTGACTGTTCTACCACAAGAAACAGATTTTTATGTAACACTAACCTTAAAAGGGAATCAAAACACAGGCACTTCATTGAGAATTTTACTTTTCCAATTAAATAGAAGGTTAATGAAGATAACATTAGCAAAAAACATGCTGAAAACAAAAAAGCAGTTCACTGAGTTCTGATCATTGCTTTTTATGCAGCCTGCCCCTTCTCAGCAGAATAATTAAGCTAAGAGGACTATGGCTAATAAAGTGTCTGTGTGATTCAGTTCAAGAAAAAACAATGTAAAAAACCAAGGTTTTTGCTTTTACTCTTTGTTCGTGGGAGTGGGGCACTTCAGAGTGTGGGAAATAGAATATGAGAATAGATTAAATCCATAAAACAAAGCTTATTTTTTTAAGTCACATCACAGTAAATTCCAAAAATTTTAAATTCTGTTTGAATGAAAATTTGCCTAAATGCTTTTTTGAGGGCAGTTGAAAAGGTTTTGGAAATGGTAAAGAATTTCCTTTTTTTTATGCTGTAATATGACTACCTTAAATCAAACAGCAATTAATTACCTTTGTGACTTCACCCAAATCCTTTCACTTCTATTCAACATATTCAGAAAAAGATAAAGATGACAAAACAAAACAAAAAACCAAAACCACCTACATTTCTCAGCTGGAAGCCATCACAGAAAATATATCCACTTTTACCCAAGAGCTCTAATTTTAGTCATTAGCCCTGAGTCTGACGTAACATGCAACTTGTGAAATCCTCTTAATCCATCTGATGAACTTGTACAGGAATAGAATGTTTCAGCTGGTGATCGAGAACATATTCCTCTCCTTCTCTGTTAGCTGCAGAGAGCCCAATGAAGAGCTGGGGAGCCTATACTGAGATGCCCCTAGCTGGACAGTATGTGCACACCTGCTTCTCTACCCATTGAATCAGAACATTTTGTCCATCTCATTTACTTACAACCACAGTACTCTGGAATGAAAAATCTCTTACTCTAGGAGTCTCCAATCTTGCAAAGAGATACACATCTAGCTCCATAATTGTTGCCTAGCTCCACAATTGATATGCCTGGTAACCAGCACAGCTTCTAAAGACAGGAACACATAATGGGCCAGTACAGAGAATTTCTGATCCTGGTTGTTGCTTTTGATACTTTATCTAAACTAATACAGCTGCCATCTCAAGTTTAACATGAGACTTTCCATCACAATGCCTGCATGTAACTCTGTATTGCTATCACAATATTATCATTTTGATAGCTTCAGTTATTCTAGAATTGTCACAAACTTTTACTCACTTTACTTTTTACCTTTATGATTTCACAAAAGAAGCCATGCATTACTTGAGTACCTTAAATTATTAAAACGTAATTTTTCTCCTTCCTCCCAAGGTATTAAATGTTATTTTGCATTTGACAAGACCTCAGGCTAGCTCCGTGATTGCCTTTGTACCTGTCCATGACTGGGAGTACAGAAGATTTTCCGATTGTTTTCCCTACCACTACTTACACTACTGAGGTGGGACCGCTTCCAGTTTGGCAGAGAGACAGCAGGCAAACATCTGTACAGAGTCCCAGAACAGATGCACTGTTGAATATAAACTGATACCAAAAGATAAATTTATAATAAAAATATTAAACCATCAGATTAAGAACTCTTTCACCTGCTAAGGTTTTGATGTATAAATGGAATGTTTAATGGGCTGCATTAATATAATTAATTTATCATCATTATAAAAGTACACTTAGTTTGTAGCTCCATTTTTAATCTGATTTTTCCTATTTGACATCTCCAGCTGACTCTCACATGCCCACTTGTAATAAATAAATTCTTTAGGCTTTTACCCTTTAAAATCTTAAAGCAAATTAAATTCTACATAATCCCATAACCTCCAAAACTCTTTTTTCTTCAGTAAAAGTATGAAGAGGGGGAGAAAAAGGAAATGTCACTTTACTTTTCACTGCAAGAAGTAGAAGAAAAAGTCTAGTAACATATGCAACCTGATAGGCTTTCATCCCACTCTTAAAACAGTTAATTCAGCTGGATCTCATGCATGCATTACCCCTAGATAGATTTCCCTCATTAATTTAAATAACAGCAGACATAAATCTTGACATAATCTTCTCCCTGAACTTTACTGTCCGTAAAGCATATGGAGCTTTCTTTGCCAGAGAGAAACTCAGTCATTTTTACACTCCTGGTGTGGAGCCAGGGTGTTGTATCAGTCTGGCTGGCAGGATGAATCAGCGAAATAACTCTACCTCTCTGTCTTTTATTGAATTCTATCAGATTACCAAGTTTTTAAAGGCTACATGAAAGGTTCACGAACTAAACCATGAATTTATAACTGTGGATAAACAGACTGTCAGTCACCATCAGTGACAAACCCATACTTGGGTACCAAATTGAATCCGACATGATGAACATCACCAAGATCCAGTGGTCCTTCTCCTGGCATTCACACACCTGAATCAGGGGTGCTAGAGTGGCTGCAGCCAAACCATTGATTTCCTATTGTAGAACCTTGCTCTGAGTTGTGTTGTCTGCACATGGAACTCATTTATCATTGCCCTATTACATAATTTGTGGCAAGAAGCAAAGGTTTCCCTGTTGGAAGAGGGAAGGAATTCGGCCTTCAACACGAGTGAAGGAAAGTTGAATCACCGACTGTAGTCATCAGTTAGTTGCACTGTGGGGGACTTGTGTTGAGAGGCAAATGAAAGGCATTTAGGAGTATGTGAAGAGCAGGAAAAGGAAGAAAAAAGGAAGTCCAGAAAAAAAGTAAATTTAAAACGCTTAGAGACACTAAGAAAATACTCAGAGCAGTAGAGGATTTCAGTAATATGTTATACTCAGAAGTCAACCAGAAGTCAGTGTGCAAGCAAGAACAAGGGTTGACAGACATTCACAGGGTTGACAGCCCTTCATTACCAGTTCCAATGAGTTACCCTTCTCACTGATTCAATGGCCAACCTCAATTTTCTACAGGTTTAACCACCAGAATAATGAGGACATTTGAATTTCTTTAATCTATGACATCCCCTAGACATATTTCTAATTTTTTAATACCCCAGACAATGATCAAAATTCTTGAGTATCAATACCATTTCATGGGAAAGACTGTCATGATACTGTTACCTCATATAAATAGGGAGATATAGGGGCAAACATTTATATTAATCACAGTTTTCCTTCCACATCCCCACAGACTACCTTTTAAGAAAACTGTAAACTATATAGAGTCAGCAGATAGGCAGATTTGTAAAGGAAACAAATTAGACAAATCTTTTGTTCATCTCTTCTGTGGCTCAAGAATGCTGACATCATCACTGCTCTAGGTAAAACATGTAGACAAGATAATTTTTAATTTAGTTTATACCCCAAGCCCTCTGGTTACATGGTGAATAAACAGTGATAAACGAGGATTTCTCTTCTCAGTAAGACTCAGACACACAACAAATCACAGGAGGAAAGTTCCTCTGCAAAAATTGGAAAGTTAAATGGGTTTCTCAATGTCCTGCTTGAAAATTAATCTTCCACTGAATCAAACCCTATGGATAAATAATATTTTCCTGTCAACAAGACTAGATTTAATAAGACTTCTTATCCAGAAGTAGCAGTCTGGAAAATTTAAGCCTTTTTCTAATTTTTTATTTTTTTATTGTAACTTATTTTTTTTTGTGTGCAATATTGTACCTTGGTCCTATACTCAGGCCAGACCTCTTAGCAGTTTGACAGGCATAACCTACGTGATCCTAGAGCTGGGTCATTTCTGCCTGTGTAGAGCAGAATCAGAGTGAAGGACTTCTCAGTAAAAACCTCATGAGTTTGGAGTGCTCTCTCAGTAGTGCAGTGGGCCTTTCAGAGCACAGTTTACGATTCAAGTCCTTAAATTCTACCTGGCTTAGGTGGAAGCCCTTTGTTTCAACTGGTACTCATTAACAAGAAAGTGTAAATTGCCCTCTCTAGTTGATAAATCCCTGCTGCAACGCCTGTTGGGTATTGCAAACTTAAGAGCATGAGAAACTCTTTTAAGTTTAAAATTCATCATTCCTGCATTGCTTGAAAAGTCTTGTTTCCTTTCTCCTGTCCAGCTTTCTGTGGGTCAAACTCTGCTTTTGTTTGCTTTGTCACAGATTTTCTGCATCTCCAAATGTGCTTTATGTAGTTTTTCATGGTTGAAAGAGGAAAGCTAAATTTGATTTCTCAGATACAGGAGGAGTCACCCCATCATATTTTTCAGGCTGGGATAATCAGCAGTAGTTTTATTCAAGGATATGGTTCTGAATGAAACTAGACTGTATGCTTACATGATAAAAATACTTAAATACAAGTGTGATCTGTGTGCCTGTAAAATGTTACACGAATTCCATTCAGGGTGTAATTTTCAAGACATAATTTTAGACTACATTATGTTTGTCAAATTGGTGACTGCACTCCTTAAATATTGAGAATAAAGGGATCAGGAACAAAAACCATGAGGATGACATGATTATTTTCATCCTAACATTTTGCTTTATATGATATGATAAAATGATAAATGTGATAAATATTATAGATATTATAAAACCTTTAGAGAATGAAAATAATATACCAACAGACTAGCTAACTGAAATACTTCTAACCCTATCCAATAAAACGTATTGCAAAAGCATCCCAGTAGATAGTTGTTTTCCCACAAGTAGCTGTAGATAAGGCACCAGTCTCTGAAGTGAAACAGTGGGACAGAACTGTACATCACGAACAGGTTAATGCTAAGAAGAGTGATGGAAGAAATACGGGAAAGTTCCCACTGAAAAGGTTTCCTATGTTATTTTTATTGGTTGTAATTGCTTGTTATTACACTCACAAATTTCACAACTAGAAAAAGAATAGATTGAAAACTTTAGCTTTGGTCTCGTGATAGGCTCTTGTGACTTCAGATAAATATTGCAGAATTGGACTTTGAACATTTATTCTTTCTTTTCAGAATTCCTCATACTTTCCCAGATGCTTTACTTCTTGTATAGACACAGGGACATGCAATCTGCAGATATAAAGTCACATATCATTTCCTCTGCATCCCTGTCTCATTTAGTACACAAAGGTTGGATAATAAAACAGCACGAAGTTTACAGATGTCATTTAATATTCCTCAACTTTTGTCTGTTTGGTACTATAACCAAAGCAGCATTCTTTCAAATGCCTCATACATATGAATCATAACTTATATTTTCTAATAAATGTTCATCTTGAAATAAATGGAACTTTTCCATTTTTTCATGAACATTCTGTTTAATTTTCTCCACATTTACAGATGAAATGTTTTTTATTTTTCAATACTTTTCAATCAGCTCTTCAATTATGACAATTACAATACTTCGTATTTCACATACAATCCTGGAACTCTATTCATTTTTTAAAAAGAACTTGGAGTGATTTACAGAAACTTCTGAAGACAGCTATCATTAAAAAAAAAACCAACTAACTATGAATTAAAGGTGAAAAATAAAAAAAGTAATAATTAAAAAAAAAAATCTAAGTTTTTATCACTTCACCTGGACTGAGGCTTCAGGAAAAAAAAAATCTTTTTCAATTGCAGCTCAGAAGACAAGTTCTTCACAACAGAATTGAAAGAAACTCTGAATCAAGTAATTACCTAAATTTCTGTAGCAGGCCAGAATTTGATTTTGTCTTTTATTTCTCAAAGATTAACCAAAGAAACTTTAAAAAGGAAGCTTTCTGAATTAAACATTAAAATGCATGACAGTCCAAACTGTATGCAGCAATTTCACTCAGTATAATATTTAATTCAGCATCAAAACTACATTGCTAACAGTTCATTCTGCCACATAAATTTCCATTTGCTGTGGCATTTATCTTGGAGCATACTTCACTCCTCTGCAGCACTCATCCAAATGCAGGAGAATGTCACAGAATCTCTGTACTAGGCAGGATATTGAGTTTGTGCCACAAGGCCAGGAATTATCTGTGATTTTTTTTATTTATATTTTGGGAAATTAGTGAGAGGATTGCTCACATGGATGTCAGCTGAGGAGGCAGCAGAGTAAGACCATGGAGGTTTTGAATGAAATATTTTTTAGGGCACACATCTCCTCTGAACTTGAGCAAACCATCTATTTCCCTTTGTCTTGATTCCACTCTCTAAAAGACAGGGTAAGCGGTTCATAATAACTCTCAATACTACAAGGATTTTAAAAATACCAAACAACATACTCATAGTTCTTTCTAACAGTGCGGAGAATGATACACAGCTTGAAAATAGCAACAGTTGTTTATATCACACAGAAGGAACAGCAGTGCCACTGTGAGCTGTTCCAGGCTAAATATTTCCCATCCCCTTTGCACTGCTTTTTACTCCAAAGCCCTTCACAAATAGAGAGCTTCAAACAATTAGTGTAAATGGGAAGGAAATGACAGGAGGATGTGAGCTGCTGGGGTTAATATGTGGGAGGCACCACGTTCTTTGATTTCTTCTTATTATTGTGACCCAACCCCCCCAAGCCATCTATTCTCTCTCTGCCCCCTTTTTTTTTCTTCCTCTTCCTTTCTTTTTTTCCTCTTTATCACCCGAAACTCTGCAGAAAGGCAATTTCCAAGTCTTCTTGTTTATATTTGCAGTAGGTTCGGTCACACAACCTTGACCTCTGCTCTCAGATGCAACGCAAAGCATCGCGCAGTCACTCGGTCTGCCGCTTTGCCCGCCCCAGGGCTGGAAGCCTTGCAGCTGCCTTGGCACCACTCCACACTTGTGTTAATTAACCCAGGCACATGCTGATGAAGCTGTAATGCTTTCAGAGCCTGACAAGTATCTGTGCTATGCTGTGTAGTTAGAGCTGTTACAGGTTGTTACTCCTCATTGTCACAAATATCTTTGCATTATACTTTATAATGCTTTCATTGATTAGTTGCTATGTCACCCACTTGTTTTTATCCTTTTTTTGTAATATCAGTCTTCCTATCTTTTCTGACTTCACCATTACATTTGTCTTTTCTTTTATGACTTATACCCACAGTCTTTCTTCTCTTGTTTTGGTATCTCTGTTCTACTGACACCTCACTCTTCTGTTCTTCTTTCAGCTTTTTTAAAATTAATTAATTTATTTTATTATTACTAATTTTAACCTTCTATACACTCTGACCTTTATGAGGAAAAGGCTGACTACAGGAGCATGACTCACAAAAGCACCAGTGTTTTTCAAGAGGAAGTCAGCACTTGAGATCTATAGTGCCGTTAACCACTGCAACACATGCGAGTTGACAACAACCTTTTTTTTCTCATTTTATATTTATGGAGCTCACTTTCTGCTTTTCTGGAAAGTGAATCTTAAGGCAATAGCAGTAGAGAGGAAGTCCTAACACTAGACCTGCTGCCTTCCATAATTTGCAGTATTTGTAGGCTGAGAAGACAAAAGATTCTTATGTACCTTATGGTATTTCTCTTAGAAAGAAAGCTGCTGGCAGCTGCTTCCTGTGTTTGCACCAGCTCCTGGCAGTTCTCTGCTCCCACGAAGTGTTAGTTGCAAGTATCACTCTCCACACGCTCTCTGATGGTGGAAGAGCACTGCTAAAAGCACAGCAAAGAAAGCTGTCTCTTAGGGCATCATACATCCAATAGCTAAAGGACAGTCTGCAGCTCTTTTATGACTGTTGAATTAGGAATTTCAGAGAAATTCTTAATCTAACCTAGCAATTTCCATTCTACTTTTGCTCTACCCCTACCAACCTTTCTCTGCATGGTGCATGGACCACAAATGTGGCAAATCAACAACTTCTTCTTTCTCTGCACAGGTATTTGTAATAGAAATGTTAAAATTGATAGGAAGGGAGAGTGCATGGGCGTGGAGGCAGCAGAAGTAACAAGAATATAAAGAGATAAAAGGATGACAAGTTTGGATGACAAGTCTGGATGACAGCCCGTCTTGAAGAGCCCAGCACATCTATCTACACATGATTTCTCAATAACACCCAGAGTGGGAAAACAAAGGATACTCTAAAAGAAAGGATAGACCATCGCCTTTGGAGAGGATGGAAGGAGACACAAAGAGAAAAAATATTATGTCAGCAGTGCTGCCTAAAGGTTCTCAGGAGTTGAAAAGGATGGAGACATATCATCTACAATCACCATCAGATCAAAATTCACGTCCAGAAACCAGCCCATTGCAGCCAATCATGTTAACCAAATGTTTCTTCTCTCTTCCTCCTTCTCCAGCCTACTCCACACAAAACGAGGGCAGTCATCTCCATAGAGACTGCACAGCTCAATGTGTTCACCATCTTAAACACATTAAAAAGGTATTTTAAGGAAAGCAATCTATCAAGACACAAATCCAGAGACAGCAATTTAAGCCAATACACTTCCACAGGCATTGGGACTTTCCAAATCTTAGTCCCCTTGGAGCAAATACAAAAGATACAATATCACTGTCTGAAGGAAAACTAACTAAAACTTTGTTTTCGAAACAGAAGGTTGTAACATTAACTAGAACAGCACAATGAGAAAAAAATCCAACTCTGAATATGGTTAAAACGGTCTCAAATATGAATACTTAGAGAAAAGACTTCTACTAGGCGTTTATGGAATCTCTGTAAAAGTAAGGACTCAGTCAACCATTTACACCAATATGCTACAGTGTCAGCAAGACAAAGATGGTTGGCCAATAACTTCTGGCCGCTCTTACCCTGCAAAGAAAAATTTCTTTAAATGACTGTTTGCATTGTAGATATCATTCCTCTGTGCAACGATTTTGCAGGACATTATTTTTCCCTTGATCAAGCCCTGTGGCTGATTTCAACACTTTGTATCAGGCTGAAAGGTCCAAACTCCAGCAAAGTCTGAATGCAGTATTTGTTAAAAATTCTCCAAGTGCTCTAAACTCATGGTGAACATATAGCTAATGACAAACCTATTCAGTAATAAACTCCTCTGCACTTCACTGAAGTGCAGCCTCTGTTACGGAATGAATTGGTGCTGAGTGGATGCCTTGTTGCAGGTACTGACTGGGACAGTTTCACAGACACCATTGCAGCTCTGGTTGGAATTGCTCAATTCTCAGACAATTTCCCTGAAAAACGGGTTGCAAATAACAGAATTTGGAGAGTAGGGCATGGGTGGGTTTTGAACCTGCCTTTAAGTAAATTCCTCCATTACAGTGCAAGATGTTGATGGGAATAAAGAAAACTTGCATCACAAAATACTGTGAGAACGCCTGGGTATTAGAGTAGCCTCCTGAAAAATGCCTTTAAACATATATCCCCCAAAAGACCAATTATTTGGCAACTTCAGAATCAAAATTAATTCTGTCATATCTTTGGCCAACTTAATAGCTGTTTTCAAGGTTAGACCAAGACCCAAAATTAACATCAGAAGCTTGAAATCAATGCCAAATAAAAGAAAATGAAAATTATAAAGATAAAATTGTATAGATATATGCAGAACAATTACAGATTAAGGAGATCTTAAAGACTTGAGTATTTATCAATCCTCTAAAGATGTGGTTACAGAAAAATTATGTCTGAAAAGGACATACAGACATCAGTAACAGAATTATGTAAAGTGGAGGAAAATTTCAAAGGTCTGAGATCTTATAATTAGAGCCGGGAAACTAGAATTCAGCTTCCTAAAGTACTTCTATGAGACAAGAAAATTATAAAAAAAAAAAAAACAAAAAACCTACACTAAAGAGATGAAACAAACTAGTAGTCAAGCACTTAAATTAGTAATGAATTACTTCTCCATTATCAGGGAGAATGTGGTGCATCTTGCGCCTCTCCAGTTTAAAACCCGTTTGCTTTTTCTGAAGTTTTTCCAGCTAGAACCACCAAATAAATACTGAACAACAATCATTCACCACCACCACCACTACTTCCATCCTCAGTTTCCAAGGATGGCACTACCAATATGAGAACTCCACAGAGAAATCTTCCTTACATGTGTGTTTTTTAATGGCAAGAAGCCTCCTACTCTACACACTTTGGCCAGGACCTTGACAGTCTGCTGAGGCACTGGGTGACGAGTGCTGCAGAGCAGAAAGAAAAGTTGCTAAATGAAACCCACTCCCCCACAACATTTAGTACAAGTAAGTTTTACATCCCATTGGGTTCTCTCTATAACAACACAGAGCCTGATATTTCTGAAGACAACATTTACAACACAGCTGGCAAAGGGCCTCCATCAGCTATGTTACACAGGAGTGTAGTTCCATTATTAAGCTCCTTACCTCAATCTACTGGTGAGCAAGTTCCAGCTGTGGGACTGCACACATGGGTGCTTCAGACTTTGCTGAAACTGAAATATATACCCTGGCTCACTAGGTATACAGTTTTAAAGAGGAAAATATCCTCAATTCTATTTGCAATAAAGTGTTCCCAAAAGACAAGTTATGGTTGAAGTGTTGACTGATGGCCCAAATCTTAGGCTTTTGGGATAATTTGGAGATGGTACTGCTTCTGAAGATTTCAAAGGAGAGGGTGTTTTTCTTTTTTTCCTCCTGAAGATGAGTCAAAGAGAAGTAGAAGATAAATGAACTGGACTGAGTTCTCATTGATTTATACCTCACAACTGACCCTAAAATGTGGATATCTCCAGGTGGATTTGGCAGCCTCAGGCTGAAATAGTATGAATTCATCTGGAAAGAGCATTTTGAAAAATATTGGTTAACAAGAAATCACCTTCAAAACAAATTTTCTTATTCTATGTCTCTGTAGAAACAGACAATATTTACAAGTCCAAATGGTAAATTAATATAAAATACAAATATGCAGTCACAGCCTGTATTGTTAATATGAAAACTGCCCAATACCTATAATTTTCTTCCTCCAAGAGAAACATTTAATACTAGCAATTGCAATAGTTGTCTAGAACATTATCACCGGTATAAATCCACCAGATTGACAGAAAAGGCAGATCTCCAAATTGGTTCAGCAACTGTAGTCCCTGAGTTTGAAACTTTAATATGTACTTATGGGTTTTTTTACCCTCTGTGTAATTCTCTGCTATTTCCTAGCTTATTTTAAAACCATTGGCTCTCAGAACTACAAGAATCTTCACAAAAGAGTTCTTTTTTTTGGTCTGATTTTATTGTTTGAAGTCAGTACACTCCAAATCAGTTGGAATATCAAGGGAAAAAGAAAGATGATTCTATATAGCCAAATATTTCCAGATTTATTTCTAGTTGGCTGGTACAATAGACTAATATATCCCTGAAATATTAATTTTCATTAAAGACTGCTACAGCAGAAATTTAAACTCAAATTATGCAAAACATAGCAGTGACACCATTTAAAAAGCTTGAGTTTTATTTCTTTCTGTATACTTTCCTGCACTAAAACCAGGCAGAAATAGTCAATTTCAGCAGGAGATAGCAAAATACACATTACAGTATTTTACCAAACTTTCATGGTAGTACTTTGCATGGCAGTAATAATGGAGAGAAAAGCTCAAATTCAAATCTATTTCCCACTGCATATTCTGTTGATATTTATCTCCCTTTAATATGTAGGTAAAATTACGTAGTTGGTTATAAACTTCTTACACCATGGAATCTTTGATAACACGAGATACTTTCCTGCATAAATACTGACTGCAATGACAACGTACCTGCAGTCATCCCACACAAGTCATTGTGTGCTCTGAATTATTGAACATACTGTTCTCCTTACAAATATTCTGTCAGTAGTTTGAACTAGAGAACTTATCCTGGAAGGAAGAAGCACATTTAGACCTCTGAATAAGAAAAACATACTAAGGCAGGGCTGGAAGAGGCCTCAAGATCCGCAAGTCTGACTTTCAGTAGGGAAAGAAACTCTTGTAGATCATCTCTGACTAATATCAATTTTTTTTACTTTATACACCATGAACTGAAGGACGTTCCACACTCTTCCTTGGTAGGCTATTCCAGTAGTTTATGACCCTCACCATTTAAAAGTGGTTTCCTCATTTGTTAACATCTATAGATTTATTTCTATTTTCTCCTATTATTACTGGGGTGTGGGGAAGTAATTCCCATCTCTTTATTAGGGATGTGCACATCTTGCAAAAGAGATCATCTCTTTTTAAACTTACCAGAGCAGAATTCTGTCATGATTTTCACTGTTTTCCAAACCTGATGGATTTCTTTTTTTTCTGGATATCCTTCACTTTAACTATATAGTCCTTCGGGGATTAAAGCTACACACACTGTTACAGCTGAGAGTTTTATTCACATCAGAGAATAATAATTAACTCCCATGTGTTATAAGCAAAACTCCTTCTACTTCAGAAGGAGTGATTTTACTCCTACAAGAAAAGGAAAAAAGTTTATTTGACCTTTTTCTTGTGCTAGACATGTGGCTGACCATCTGCTGCGAGCTGCAATCCTCCACTGCAGTACTGGTGATTAGCTGGTTCACCATTTCTCAAAGCTTATTCTGGTGTTTTCCTGTAATATTTAATATATACCTGACAGAGTTAAATCCAGAGATGTTCTAACTATATGCTGCATTCTAACAACAAACTTAAATTTGGAAACATTACATAGAGCTGTACCAAGGAAGGCCCTTTTGATTTGAGAGAAAACCACAGAGTGTGGGGTGGGGGACAGGGGATCAGCCGCTTGCACATGCACTGATCAGCACTGGTCATTTTGCTCATATCACATAAGGTATATCAGAATTCTTACCTGGATAAAATACCACAGACTAATCTCCTTTTCTTTATCCACTAGATGAGCATTTTTCACTGAAGGAAGTAAACAAGTCTTTTTGACACACTTTACTCTTATCAAATTCATCTGGTTGCTTTCTTCTTATTTCATTATCCTCTAGGTCCTATAAATTGTTTCATAATTCATTTAGAACAATTTTTTTCTTCCCTAGCACCTGCACATTGTGCTCATTTTTTCTTCACCCTTAAACTACATTTTCTATATACTGTTTGTTCTTCTTCAGTCCCCTAGGATCTAACCTGTCCTCCATAATTTCTCTAAAGTAATTAATGATTCAAAAAGTGCCTCTTTCTTTTTTTTAAGGCCTTGAAGAAAAAAATACATTAAAGTATGCCAATTAAAAACAGCCAACTTAATGAAAGACTCTTAAAATTATTCTTTCTCTGCCTGTATTAAAAATTAATGCATTAGAAATCTAATTACAATGTATCTTTATTCTGCCAAAACGAATGCTTTAAATGCTACCATTTGTTTGAAGGGTGATGGATACTTTGCATTATTTCTCCAATTTTTCCATGAATCTTTTCATCTTTTGTGCCAATTAGGCAGTTTACGTGCTAGTTTGGTTCTCTGTGTTCACTTATACTTTATTATTGTCTTTAGCCTTTCTTCTTCCCCTCAGATACAATCTGGATGCAGAAAAACTATTTTTGAGCACACAAATAGTAAGGGAAGTACGTTCTCAACCATTACTGATCAAATCTGAGAAACAATGAAAGAAGGGTGAACTGCCAGGAACTCGAAAAGAATACACAAAATGTATTGAAAGTATAACCGAGAAATGAGGACTGTGGGCAGCACTGTGGAAATACTGAAAAGACCTCAAACCAAAACCAAACAACCAACCAGAAAAGCCACAAAATAAAAGAGAACAAAAAAACCCAAAATAACAATAAACCCCAGCCTCTCCATATGCTTTCATA
Source organism: Origma solitaria (assembly GCA_013397895.1). Taxonomy (NCBI): domain Eukaryota; kingdom Metazoa; phylum Chordata; class Aves; order Passeriformes; family Acanthizidae; genus Origma; species Origma solitaria. The sequence continues at coordinate 416,989 of VZRL01005190.1, read as the reverse complement.
TCTCTCCTTCCGCACTAGCATAGATTGCCACTGTTTTTTTAACATATTCCATTTTCTCGTAACATATTTAGAGAAGCCTTTTTTCCCAGGGGACCCTGCCTGTCATTTCCAAAAGACTGATTTTCCCAAGTTTATTAACTTTACTCTGCTACTCTACTCCTTTCCATGGGATTGTGAACACTGTCATTTCAGAAACCCTTCCAACACCTTAATAGGTCACTTTAACTTCTCCCTGCATTCTCCCTATGGAGTGAAAATACAACCTAAAATAGTCACATTCTGTACCTCCTCCACCTTCTGAAACAAAAGCCTAACTGTCAGTGTGGCTTTGCAGTGCCACTCAGGCTTGCTGTGACCTGTCAGGCAGTTTTTCCTCAATAACTGAAGTCTAACATTGTCATTAGCTTCTGTGCTTGGATAGTTCTTTAAATTTCTCAGAATCAGACATATGACAAATAGAGGAACTTCTTCTTCTTATGCTTAATCAGTGACATTGTGTATTTAAGTAAGTTTGAAAAGCAGATCAAAGTCTTGATAAGCTATTGAATACAAGTGGAAAAACTTGCGGTTTAGTTAGACAGGTTTTTCTATTTTTGTTCATGTTGATAGTACTTTATTCCATAAGTAATTGCATTGATTTACCTCATTACTACAGGTTTAAGGATAAATAGTGCCAGAAAGAAAACTTTGGCTGAAATAACAGGGCGAGGGAGGAGCGTGTAAAATCAGTGACATGGCACTTTACATTTCTTAATTAAACACTTCTCTCTGTAGCTACAATTGTGGGACTTGCAATTAAAGACTGTAAAACCATATTAATGATTTATTCATGTCCAATTAGAAATTTAAACTGGTTAGATTAATTATTTTTAATAAAATACAAATAGAGGATGAAAACACATGAAGATAAAGCAAACCAAGTTGACTAACTACTGCTATTTACGTAAAAGTATGAAGCAGCGCAGCTGATCAATATGTATAACATGTTTAATTAACAATTTAATTGGGGAGTACAAACATACACCTGAGAATTTAAAGGTAGGCTTTTCTTCAATTGCTTGACTGTCGTAAACATAAAATGTAAGAGAACAGAGGTCAGTTATGCACCAGAATGACATTTATAGTTGGAAATATTGGAGACATTTTTGTCCTTCCCTATCCAACAGGTACAAACAGAAAAGAAATAGAACACCCTCTAGAATGTTTATCTGAAATAAGAAATTAGTTTTGAAGTACTCTTTTCTCTCTGTTCACTATAAAAGAAGTCTAAACTAGTTTCAGTGTGGACATGAAAATCCACTAAATTATGGTGGAATCAATTGTCTACAAATTATCAGTTCTACAGGTGCCCTTCTCAAAGCTCACACATAACCCAGATAATAATTTCAACTCAAAAGAATAATTTCAATTGCATACATAATATAGAACAACAGACGGTTAAGTAGAAGTCTGTGTAATCCTAGGAGCACAAAGACTCCCATTGGGTGAGCAGCACTGACATATGAAGTAAAATGCAAAGATGCAACTCTCAGTGTAGGCAGGTGGTTGAGAAAGAGTACAGAACATGAAGAAGCTGCTGATAAATGCAGAACACTCAGTGCAAAGCCATACCTATGCACCAAGTCTAACTAGGACAGTCATCTGTATTTTACTGCACTGTCACCATGACCAAAGAGGCAGTGCCATCTGTGTGCAGATCCTATTGCACTAAGTTGCACGTGAAGTTTTTTCTGAAAAAGAATCTTTGCTGCCAGGACATGCCAATAGCCACCTCTGGGTTGTTTTCTTGCCTCAGGGCTCGGCTGACATAGGAAAAGCCATAGTCTCCATACACTAAATGCATACATCATACTATGAAAAGGAGCCACGGGTGCACCAGGAATTTTGGAACTACATTGGTAACTTGCTCCTGAAACTTATCTGGAGGAACATGGAAAAGCAGCAGAAACATGCTGAGTCAAACATTTTGGGCTAGAAATAGCCCATGGGCCAATGGCTGCTCCTCCCTGTTCTCCATATTCAATAACACATTGAAGCAACTTTAACGACCTGGTGGGAGAGACTGAAATGTTATGTTCAGTGGCTTAAATATTGTTGTGAAGACCTTCTTGCCCATTATGGCAAAACTGTATAAAGAAGCTGTGACCACCAAAGCCCATCCTTTCCTGAATCTGCCTCCTGACTGGAACTTTGGACTGTGAGTTAAACCAAGGGAACTTGAGATAAGATAAAAGTGACACTATTGTCCAGTTACCTCAGGTCTGAGGTAATAATAAATAAAGTAAATAAATAAAAGCTGAGGGAGAAGAATATATTCACAAGAAAGCCACACCCAGCAGTTGTTCTGAAAAGCATCTCTGGCTGGGTTTAGGGTGAGGGAATCCATAGCCTACAGGCTCCTCTGCAGGGGCCAGCTTTGCATACACTTCCCCCCAACCAAGATGGGGAAGGAGAGGTTTTGGGTGTGTGTCATGACCTCTGGTCAGAGGGATTGAAAACCCATCCTCCCTTACACAAACAGGCTCAGTTGTAACCCCATCCCCACCCCAGGAAGGCCACATCCACACAGGACATTCATGTGAGAGGCAGCTAAGGAGGTGTCATAATCCATCACAGACCCCCAAAGTGCCCCCAGACTCATTGCTGAGGCCTTGCACCAACGCAGTGCACGTGATGCTCAGTAATGCAACATACCTAGGGCAAGAGACTGAGTCAAACTTGCCCTCCCACAGGGGAGCTACCCGAGCATTCCCACCTGGCCCAAATGAACATTAATCTATTGAACTCTGTGTTTTGTGGAACACACACTACCAGGAAGACCAGCGGAAGACCAGCAAAAGGCCAGGACACCATCAGGATCCATGGAGTGGTGATATTTTATACTTAATCTCTCTTTCTGTCACTCTCTTTCTCCCCCCCACCACCTTTTCCTATTTCTTTCTCTCTCTCTCTACCTCACATTTAATGTTAAATAAAATCCATACTACTGACTTCGGCGTGTGTTCTTGTTTGCACCTTAATTCAAGCAGAGTCATCTCTCTAATAATTTTAATAACTGGGTCATAACACCTACCTCTTCAAGGTAACCCTGGCATATAGTAAACACCGACTGCAAGACATTAACTGGACCCCAGAGATTAGTAGGGTAAAAGCTACATGACTACAGGATTAAACAGGCATAAAAACAGAGGGAAACTCTGTACAAGAACAGAACATAGTACAAAGGCCTTATGATTGGTCAGTCTTCATATTTTATTAGTGTTTTTAGTGAGGCGGACAACAATATCAGGATGCTTTTACGGCAAATCTAATTAATCATACCAGCATTTTGAAGACTCTTCAATTTAATTTTCAGTTGTTGCCACTTTGTTCAGATGTTTTCAGCTACTTTCTTCATTGAGCAATGAAATTGAGAACTTCAAAGAAAGAAACAAAAAAACGCAAAACCAAAAGCCCAAACCCAAAATATTCAGATTCCTAATACTTACATGGAGTTGACAGTTTAACAGATTAAGCTCGGTTTGATATTTCAGATCCTTCAAACTATAATTACAGAGTAATTCACAAAGACACTTTCGAGGAGTTAGTGTAAATATTAAAGGTTAAAAAGCTTCAAAGTCTCTGAGGGGTTCTAATTTTTTGTGAACCTGAATAAGCTATGGAGCATGCAAATTAATGTGTTATGAATAGCTAACAAAAAAAGGCTGTTAACACTGAACAAAATGTTCTTCACAATCATTTAAAGAGTAATGTAATGCCAAGTCAAGCAATATATACCTGCATTTCTCCCACCCAAAAATACTTATATGCCTCAAGATTTCTAGTTTTCTGTCTACCTTCTCCTTTTTGCAAGCTTTTAAATTTCCTTGGGAACACTAGGTTTGGAAAATATGTAAGTCAGGCCCTACCACCATTTACAGAGTGCTTATAAATCACGTGGTAAATACCTAGAATGGATTTTCCACTGCTTCATCAGTAGAACCACAGAAAATGAAAAATTTTCTACTCAGACAGAAAATGACCATTCCAATAGATTTAGTAGCTTGGATCCTGAAATTGGGCTGCCTTATTTATACAATATATATGGATTCACTAATCAAAGAGGTCATTACTCAGCCTTGAGCAGGTAAAGGTAAGCAAATTGCAAGTGAACAAGCATTCTTCCGTCAAATTCCTCAGTTCTGATCAACTGGAATAGCTGTTATGTCCACAGTCAAGAAAATACCCTTAAAAAAAACCAAAAAGTGTATGAAAAACCTTATCAGAGTAAGAATTCTCAAATAAGGTAAAGGATAATTGGAGAGACTTAATCTACATTTCAATAATGCACTGGGAGCAGAGAAGGCTTGCAGAGAGGAATAGTTATTTCGTTTATGTTTTATGTCTTAGCAGTTTTTGGTATATTCAGAAGCAGCAGCTGTCTCTGAACTTATTTTATTTCAGTAATTGAAAGAGTGCTGAGTTTTACACAAAATGTAATATATAGATATATTTTTTCAGTAAAGGATATAAAACAAGATGACAGAATCAAAAATCAAATAGAGATTAAATTCAGAATTTATATACACTTAAATATATATAAATATATACTATATTTATACAGACATAATTTTTTTTTTTAAAAAAAGAAAAGAAGATATACCAACAACAGCACAGAGAGCCAAGTGTAAAGAAAACATCACTGGACAATACTGCACTTGGGACTTGGAAAATTCTGTTGTGAAGGACAAGAATGGCACAGATTACCTTTTTGTTAGAATAAGGATGAAAGGAGAATTTAAAAAAAAAGAACAAACACCAAGTCCCAAAAAATTCAAACAGGATTATATTCTCTAATAGTTTAGAGTAGTCTTTAGCAGCACTGAGTAAATGTTTTGTAGCAGACGGTTCAAACTATCTATCAGAAATAAATAATCTTTTCCTATTTTCGGTCCTAGACAGCAGAACTTAGCATTCAGAGCATAAAGCAGTGAGCTAATCATCATTAAGAGTACACTCAAATATGGGGCAAGGCAGAAAAGCAATTCCTGAGAATTTATAAACATCTTCCTTAGGTTAATGAAGCTGTTGGAACTTGTTGCATACGACAGAAACAAAGGCCAAGCTAAACCCTTTTTAATTTTTAAGGTCTTAGAAGTAGGGAGCATTAATAGTGACAGATATTTGAGGAATAATAGGGCTATTTAAGTAAATGTTTCCATTAGATTCATATGCACAGACTTTGAGTTGTGCATAATACATGAATGTAGAGCACATTAATGAGCTAAACTGATAGACTGATATTTGTGACAGCCATCAGCTTTCACTGATACAACCACACTGCTATATCCAAATTTCAACATAAACAAAAAAACACACTTACCCCATACTATTGTGCCATCATATTTTCACTGCATCTTCAAGTATAGAGCAGAGATCCCTGACTGGGCAGAGTCAAAGCCCCTGTGTTGACAGTGATTCAGACAGATATTCTTAACTACTTGTACTCAAGCTAATTATCCCTTTAAGAGGCAATAGCAGTTGTGACTCTTTAGAATTCTAGGATTCATATTTCTACAACCTGCTTTGGAGTAAACTTGAAACCATGCATCCACAACATCCATGACATAGAAAATTTGAATGGGAAAAATTAGAAGATCCATAGAAAAAAAGAAGCTTAAACACCTTTTGCCTACTACTGCCTGCTAAATTCAGAGCATGTTTCAAATGCAGAGTGCTTTTTTGAGTCTCAGCTAAATTCCACCTCAAATGCAGACTGCATTTTGACTCTCAGCTAAATTCAACTTCATAGTAGAGTTATATTAAGAGACTTGCCAAAATAAAACCCTCCACTTCCAAGTGAACTTAAATAGTCCAAATTTAGAATTCTATAAATTGAAATTACTGACAGAACTTTCAAAATAAGATTAAAAAAGAAAAAACAAACATATAATGGACATCAGTCCAGTACCTTTGCATACACACCTAGCAGACATAAATGTATCTCTGTTGGAGAGAGTGCAGAGGAGGGCCACAAAGCTGATCACAGGGGCAGAACACTTCTCCTGTGAAGAACACTTCTCTGAGCTGAGAGTTGAGGCGGTTCATCTCAGAGAAGAGAAAGCTCTGGGGAGACCTCATTGCAGCTTTTCAGTGCTTAAATAAACTTAAAGATGGGGACACACTTTTTAGCAGGGCCTATGGAGATAGGACAAGAGGTAATGATTTTAAACTAAAAGAGGGGAGATTTAGACTAGATACAAGGAAGAAATTATTTACTGTGAGGGTGATGAAACACTGAAGCAGGTGGCCCAGAGAGGTGGTAGATGTCCTATCCCTGGAAACATACAAGGTCAGGTTGGACTAGGTTTTCAGCAACCTGATCAAGTGGAAGGTGTCCCTGCCCATGTCAGGGACGTTGGACTAGTTGATCTTTAAAGGTCCCTTCCAACCCAAACTATGCTGTGATTCCATATTCTGATAATAGTTAACCTCTTAATTGTTGGCCATTGATCAAGTCTCACATTCTGAAAACTGATTGCCCTGCACATCTTTTCTCCCATGAGAGCTCTATGGCTCTCCCATACTGTTCCAGAGGATACCATGAGTCAGTGGATATTATGCATGATCCAGACTCTTCTATTTCTTCTATTTCTGTAGTTAGAGGGATGGCCCACTGTTGATTTAGAATGAAGTGGACTATATCAGCTTCTTCCAAAGGCTCTGTGACCAGAGACTGAAATATAGCCCAAAGGCTGCATTTTTTCCCTTCTTTCCATTCTCCTGTCCCCCAAGCTGTCTGATGGATGGCAGGAGAGAAGAACATCAATAAACAAAATATTGGACTCAGGTTTCAATCTTAAAGTTTCTTTGGAATCCAGTTTAACAGGTTGCCATCTGAACAGATAAATGTTACTAGAAGAACCTTACAAAGACCACCTAATTTTCAGTAGTTGAGTTGCTTTGTTTTAGCCACGAAAATACCTTTAGTAAGTCTGTTCTGTAACAGATTCTTTTCCTCACAGAAACAGAGCAGAAATATTTCCTTACTAGCTACCCTGCTCTTGTGTATGGGTAATAACTTGCTCTGGCAGTTTCTCTTATTTTACTGGGTATTACAGACAGCAGAACCCAACCTGTATACTGGGTTTAAATCCACTCATAATGGCACATTGAATATTTTTTGCCTTCTAATCACTGTTCCTGACATGACGGAATGTGCACACCCAAGTGCTGGCATTACCAGCCACTGCATCATCAGCTATCAACACTATGGAGGTAAAACAAATCTTAAGCACTTATGGAGAGAGCAGGGAACACTTACGGGGTCTGGATGTCGATTTGCAAAACTAAATATGAAGAGTGGTAAGGAATAGCAGAATACAGTGGTGTTTATTTGCATTTTTTGGTGTGGTTGTTTCTAATAAAAGAAATGCTGATGCTCCACCCTGTGTTTATTCTTTGTCTGCCATACTTAGGAATGCCCCACACCTGAGGGCAAAGAGCAAGATGGGTGAACCACAACTAACCCTCATGTTAATCTCCACGAGCCTTCTTCTCCTACTTCCCATAAGGTCTCTTCAAACTTTTTTCAGGCTTCACAGCAAGTACAAAAAAAACCTGAAATACATACATTAGGACATAAACTACTTCAATAACCAAGTGAAGAAAAATTCCATATAATTTCAGTTGCCTCTGAGGTGTTACTTCAGCACTCTGGATCAGGGTACAACAGCAACTTAGGTTATGACCCTGTTGGTCTCAGTGACTCTTTGTGACTCTTTGTGTCCCTATCCCCTACCCTTCCTAAGTTTCCATCAGTGTGAATGGAACTGCCAGCCTCTGCAGAGAAAGCAGTCATAATTCCCCATTTACCTACAAGGGTTTAGTGTATTTGGCTGTTCACACTATTCTTGAACCATATTTTTAATGCCAGGCTATAAGTCAGTATAAGAGTATAATTTATATTTTTCAGAGTTTGCTACCAATGAAAATATTCATACATCAAATTTCTCATATAGCATCCTTGAGAGATGCCCAACAGCATTGTGTTTTGCTGCTGGTATGTCAGCTTTTAATGGGAGTATATTCTCATTAGCTAAATAGATACCTACGAAAAAATATTAATAAACTTTCAGTCAGACATCACACTTCTCTAACAAAAAACATACTCCAAAGCCTTAGCAGCTAGTTAAAAGCCTTACAAATTACAAAATCTACAATGAGCTTTGCAACACTGCAATACAGTTTGTTTGCTTTCTTCCCTCTGTGGTCTCCTCCTCATAAATTGCCTGGCATTTGAGAAAGTCCATCATGGTAGCAACAGCAGGAACACATTTTGTTTTGTTCTTGTTCTCAAAGCTGTTCATTCCTCAGCAACAGATTCACAGCTAATTACTCTCTTTTACTCGTAACAACATCAAATAACAAAAAAAGGCATTGTTCCTGAAATTTGAGAAAAGACGGATGATCTTTTTCATCATGTTCCAAATACAAAATTTGCCAAGACACGAGAAAATTGTGGACAATCCTGTCTCAGGTCCAACATATGTGTTTGTGTATCTTCTGGAGCAGTTTGGATGTGCTACAATAATACACCACCAGTTTAACTTATTAAACATGAATAGGCCAGTTTGTATGTTACATGTTAATAAAAAGAAAAAGCAAGGGATACCTTTGCATATTAAGCAAAGTTAATAATAATAACTAGCACCTTGGAACGCATTTGGCAAGGTACTTACATAAAATACGCAATATTACTTGCTATTTTTATAACTTATCAGCCACACCAATAACCATGTACCATATTGCTTTAGAGCCATTTTTTAGACAGAAATTTTTAGACATCCAAAGCATATATGCCTACCTTCTGTAACTCTACCTTCTTCACTGTCATTCTATGTTCAACATCCACCTCTAACTTCATTAATCTAAATTATCCCAGAAGTATTATTTAGTGACAGAAGGACTGGAGATTTTTTTAAAATCCAGCCTACTCTCCCTAAGTGTCAATGAAGATATTTGAAAGATAAATGGCTCAGTTAAATCATCTCTAATGTATATAAATATGTTTAACTTTTTGTGTTTCCTGCTGAAGTAGAATATTCATTTAAATGAACCAAGAAATATTAATGTAAATATGCTGAATATTCATTGAAATATGAAATATTAAAATAACATTCTGACTTAATTTTTAAAGTGTTAGTATAAAAGACATATCTAAAAATAAATGTTCATAATATCCAAATCACTTCTAAAATGCTACGAAGAGATTAATAGTGAAGTCATTTATCAGCATCTGTGTCCCTAAACTGTTCCTTCCCACACTCGCTCAAATAAAGAGTGTAATCAAATGGAGAATTCTTTCTCTGCCATACTTACACTTACTAGGAGTTAAGAATAGCATCTCAGAATGATAAAACTCTCTATTAAAATATTAACTAGATAAAAGTTTTCAAGAAACATTTTGCTCTCTTTAGAAAAGATGAATCTCTTAGCTAAATGTGCATCTTCTGGCATCCTTTAAAAACTTCCTTATTTTTCAATATCTCTTTTTATTAATTTTTGAATCTTGTCCGTCAAGTCTGGCTTCATGCTCCCCACAGCATTCATGCATTATTAGAAATGGTCCTGGGTTTGGTGCAAAAAGGCAGCAAAAATGTATGCACCTCAGACTGTTTCTGTGCTGTTGATATTGTAAGGACATAATAACATTTTTAAGAAGTCATTGATGTTTAGGCTGCGATTGACCAATTTTATTTTTAGGTCATATTCAACTCCAAAGAAAAAGAATAGGAAAAAAAACTTAAAGAGTAATTTGAGTATTTCTTGCTAACAACAAGGTGAAGAGACACTGTTTATCATGCAAAAAATAGATCTTATACTCCAAGAAGTTCATTGGAAAGGAAACTGTAAGCCCTGGTTTAAAATCAGGCTGAAATCTTCAATATTGCTGCAGCATATTATATATGGGTTTCTGATACCAAGGTATAGCATAAGGAATGAAGAATCCAGCAAAAACACACTAAACATATAACTCATTTTCATTCCTTCTCTGAACATCCTTAAATAGGCAGAGAATATTTAAATCTATTGTTTCTGTAAATCACTGTGATCACTGAGTATGCAGTGAAATACACAGATACACAGCCGTGTTTTTTCTTCTCCTCCCCCTCCAAAAAAAACCCAAAAAAGAACCACCACACCAAAAAAAACAGCAAAGAAACCCCTCAACCCAAATGAGAAGAGAATCTTAGACTACTCAAGAGAGCAGAAAACCAAACCTATGTTTATTTTATATTTGTAACAAGCTGAGAGTGCAGCCCAGCTAAAGCCTATGAAAGAGTTAATTACACACTGTTAGCAAGCAGTCTCAGCTTTACAGAAAAACATTTCAAATATTGGAAAAGTTTAACAAGAAGACAGAATTCAATAGGTTTCCTCAGAGGCTATGAAAGGCACTTGCATGGTTGAGCTGCTAAGATTTCATCAATGGATTTCAACTGTTATTCTCTCCATATTCCCATTTTCTTTCCCCTTCTCTTTCTCACTAGAGGATTTTCTGTGTCATTCTCATTCCTCTATGGACCTTGTACAACCACGTGAAACAGGAAGACATTGTTCTTACTGCTGCACCAAGCAACACCTCAATGCAGGCTTCATTACCAGCTCAAATCTTAACCCAGATTTATCAGCATGTTAGCCACAGTTAACGAGCCTACATTTTAACAGCTCCAGACCCAGTCTTGGTTTGGTGTCAGTGCAAAAGGCATGCAAGGACCAAGAAGGAAGGCTGACTGTAAATGAAACTTGAGCAGTTTCTGAATGGTGTACTTCCCTCATCTTTCTAGACAGGGCCTGTTTCTCACTCACAAGATTTATTTATTTTTAAAATAAAAATAATTTTTTTTTTAAAAGTAGCAATACTGCCTCTTATTTATGAGGCACCATAAATCATTCTGCTGTCAGCATGTCGCATAGTAAGAAGAAAGCACTGAAGTAGTCCATGTGTATCAAAATCCTTCTTTTTCCAGTGCTCAATTGTCACTGCTTCTGTGAAGTCAGGACAAGTCCCTAAACAGACCTTTTAACAAAAAATGCTTTATTTTTCCACTAGTTGCCACAAAGAATCAGAGAATTGTTCTGAACGCTCACAAGATGACTATAACATGGCTATTTTAAAAGGGCATTTTCAACCATGGAAAAATGAAGAAAAGTTTTTAATTTTAGGGTAATGTGTACCTGAGCAAGATTTTCTGAGATTATCTGAGTTGCACTAATGTTGACTCTTTCAGAGTATCAAAGTATATGAAAAATCCAAAGGAAGCATTTACTTAGACATTATACGATTTCACTGTGTAGTTCATGTATCTATTTCAAGTAATAATAGTGATAGTGTTCCCTTGAAAAAGAAAACCTTTATGAATATAGACTCCCAAATATCAAACATAATAACTTCTACTAAATATTCCCAATAACTAAAAAAATCTGAGAGAAGGAATGAAACCACACACATGCACATACACACATGCAGCCTGAGGGGGAACTATATTCCAGTATGCATTCCTGAACTACATAACATTTCCTTACAAGAAATAGATCATTTTTTACAAGTCTTCTCAAAAATACCAGTATTACAGCACTTTGGATCATTTCAGAATTAAATTAGATAGGTACGTTTTAAGTATTTGCCTTGACATTGGAGTTTGTTAAGTGTACATTTTATGGGACAGCTGTCCAAAAAAAAGAGTTTCATTTTAAAAAAGTGAATCTTTAGATAGGTATTTCACCCCTGATACTGGAAATTATAAACTAGGAATTACTAGGGTTTACTTCTCAGTATGTGAAGGAGTTCCTCCTGTTTATTTAGTCTGAGCATGATGGCTGTGATCCGGCTGCTAAGCAGTGCCAAATGCAGTCTTTTGCTCCTGGAGGACTTCCATTGAATAAAACTACAACATCCTTTCCTGTAATTTCCTTAAAAGTATTTATTAACCTTGTGCCAAGTGGTGCTAGCATTAAAGAGGTAAGTGGCTACATGTACCAATATCAAGCTGTATGAATTCAATCCTTAGTGCTAAGTTATAAAACCTTTCTAATATACAGGATGAACAAACTATTCTTTGAAGTTACTATTGACACATTCTTTTGGGAAAAAAAAGGTGATAGATCACTTCCATAATTATAGACACCTGGCTTTAATCAATAGCAGGCAAATTTTATCCAGACTAATGCTGAAGTTCCCATTCAATCATAAGAGCTGTCATTTCACTTGAAAATGACTATGGATTCCATGATAAATAAAGCATCATGGGGAAGATCCATTAAACTTGACAAATTCAAGAGGAGTGCCAAGAAAACAACACAAATCAATATTTGATATTTATCAGCTTGACAAAAAGCATTTGATAGAAGGTGCAGAAGAGGCTCACGGACACTCATTGCTTGATACATTTTTTTCTTAGAAACATGGTCATACAATAACTCATCCTCAAATGTCATGTACAAAAAGATAATACTTGAGAAGAAAATCTAAACGACATGGCCTACTCTCAGCAGTGTCAGGTATGTCTGTGTTTTTGCACTATGTTTAATATCTTTTCAGTTTTGGCAAATAGCAGGGAGATCAGACCTCAGTGCATCTGCTGTCTATGATTCAGATGGCAGACTGTATGAACTTTGCAAAGGGCAAGTCAAAGCCAAACACTACAGCATCTATTAACAGTGTTTTGCTGATGACTGTGAAGTTCAAATAGCTTATTCGTAGACAGAGTGCTCTTAATCATTCCTCTGAAAGTGCAAAGCACTGAGCAATTTATGGGCCAAATCGTGACTGGCTTGTAAGTAGCATGAGGATGCAAAAGCCTCTAAGGCTAAATAAACCAGCTTTGCTTTCAGCTTTGTGATCCTGAATATAGCCAGGAGCCATAAGCAAAGTTCTATTTATAAAACTGAAAGTTGATTAGAAGGTAAAGGTTTTATACAAATAACCTTCTCCTGCATCAGTATCTCCTTTCTCTTCCTACCAGCAACACAAGCTCCAGTTAAACCTGCTATGGCTGCTTTAAAAAGAGAAAAGAGCATACAGAGATCCTCTTAGAATCATAGAATTTTTTCATTTGGAAAAGACCTCTAAGATCATTTAGTCCAACCATTGATCTAGCACTGCTGTATTCACCACTAAACCATCTCCCTAAGTGCCAAATCCACATGTTTTTTGAACACTTCCAGGCATGATGATTCCATCACTTCCCTGGGCAGTTTGTTCCAATACCTGGCCAATCTTTTAGTTTAGGAGTTTCTCCTAATATCCAGGCTATATCCTCTTCTTTGTCACTTGTTACCTGGGAGAAGGGACCAGCCCGCAACTTGCCACAGCCTCCTTTCAGGTGGTTGTAGAGAGCGATATGGTCTCCCCTGAGCCTCCTTTTCTCCAGGCTAAACAACCCTATCTCCTTTAGCCACTCCTCATGAGACTTGATCTCTTCCAAGTGAACAATGAAGTTTGGTGTGATGGACTCCAGCATTGGCCCTGATAACCACTTAGATATCTCGTGCATTGGGACACTCTAAGATCCAACATAATGCAATGGTCTGTAGATGGCGAGTCCTCATGACTCAGCTGCTGTGGTCAGCAGTCCAATTCTGCAGAGTGACAGAAATGTGAAGGACAGTCACTGCCGTTGTTATCATCAGTCTTTTTCCTTCCTCTTTGGGGTGTAGAATGGCCTATACCACTTCATACTTAATATAACAATATGATGCAGTTGAACTAAAAGCATCTACTAAAGGCAGGGTGCACATGTAATACACGCACACGATGGTTTGATATAAACAGCTTGATGGTTTGATGAGGTTTCATGTACTTAGGCCAGGAAGAACACTTAAGCACTTAAGTTTAGTAATTGCACATTCCATCTCATCCCAGTGCAACACCTCAGTACCACAGCCTAGCTGCAGAGAAAGGACTGCAACATTGCAGTGTTGAGAGAAAAACAGCTACACCCCGTATGGGCTTCCTGGGGTTCTCAGAGTCAGACATGGGTGAAGATATTACCAGTAAAATCTTAGAACCGTTTTGAAGAAATACTCATATATATTTGACTTTTCATAAAATTATAGACAGTCTTTCAGTGGCTGAAAAATAAAAATGTGCAGACACTTTGAAAAACTATTAAATAAGATGGAATGTTTTCCATTATACAGTAAGTGACCCCAAGACTGGAATCCGACCCTTCAATGAGATGAGCATCCTGAAACAGACAGCATGAGAAGCAGATCATTCTGACAGATGTACAAATAGGCTGAACCTAAATAGTGCTAGAAAATTTCAAGAAATTCTGGGCAAGTTCAGGTGCAGCATTGCTGAAAGTTGTGTCATTGCTTTCTTTTTATTCAGGATTTTTCCAGGGAATTCATGGAGGAAGAATATTTTCTTAGAAGAAATGAGTATGCAAACAAAAAATGTAAAAGAAACAAGTAAATAACCACGGGAAAAACCAGAAAAATAAATGGTTTATTAATGGTGTGGAATTAGGGAATTGTCTATAGCAGTTGCAAAACCATCAGATCAGTGAGGCACGCCTAGAGTAAACTTTGAAAACTGTATACTGTACAAAGCAAAAACTAGGAAAATAATAATAAAAAAATATATATATATAAAGGATGGCACAGAGGGGTTAGAGAAAGAAACCCCTTTTCCAGAAAACTGAAAAAGTCTGGAGCTTGAAAAACATCATTTTGCAATAGGCCAAAATTATTTTTAAATCTAAATTCCAATTTCAATTAAATCTAATTCTTTCTCTATTTTCACGTTTAATTTCAAATGTTATGTATTTTTATTATGAAGGAATTACTAGAAATATTTTATAATTTCACAGCAAAAATATGAGACCTTTAAAATTTTTCTAAAACAAGTATTTGTTCTAAACCACGGATTTCTCAAAACCAAATGGTTTTGCAGTAAGTTTTAGTCTCAATGAGTCAGTATTGTCTGAGAGGTGCATAGAGAAATGTCTTGTCAGCTCCAGTTGATCATAAAGGTTGTTTCCTAAAAAAACATTAGATTTACTGACTAAAGATTAGATGCATTCTCCTGCTCTTTAGATGTTGAAAAAATTTTTCCTAGTGGTAAAATGTGTGTGGAAAAGAGTGGTAAAAATTCCATTTTCATCTCACACCCAGCTCCAGTAACAGAAGATCTCTGAAGCACAGCAGTACTCCGCTAAGCTGAATGTAAGCACACAAGTCTTTGCTGAGCATAAAACCCACAAATGGATCCAAAGGACAGGAAGTTGTAAATATAGAGGTTTGTGCTGTCCATCAGCCCAAAGGTTCATGGTTTCACTGAGCCACACCGCATACCCCCTTTCAAAACACTAAATATTTCTGAAATAAACACTGATGGTATTAATCTTTGTATATTGTTGATTAGCAAACAATTAAGTGAATGTTTGAGCAAAGAAATTTTTCTTTTCTCCTGTCAGACTCCGTTTAACGTTTCCACTCTTCTTCATAATTTTCCTTTACCCATTGCAAATGGGAGAAAGTAATGAAAGAAGGAAATAAAACTTTAATCTACCAGCGACTCTCCAAGGACATAAGCAAGCCTTTTGCACAAGTTAAAGATGTCCAACTGATTTTTATAAGATATATACATATATATTTGTCTCAAAGAAGTCTCTTGAAAATAATCTTATTTTAGTATGTTGCAAGATTATGCATTGTGTATTGTTGCTGTACAGTTGGAAGATATCCTGTTCTGAATTATGGCAGAGCAAACACTTTACTGACTAAGCAGCCAACAGAAATCATAGTCACAGTTCAAGCAGATACAGTGACAACACCCATACTAACAAATCCTGCTTCCTTCTCCAAAACCATGTCACAGGAAGATCAATCACCTTGCTGAAATATTTCTATTTATGAATTGCCCCAGGTTCATATAGAGCAAGCTGATTTATCTGTCACTTTTGTAATTTAGCACAGAATATTTGCAAATCATAGCAGTAGTCACCTTCTGCAGAACAGTCAATCTGTGGTGAAAATTTTACTTTGAAATTTTACTCTGGAGAAAGCATAACAAACTTCGTGTAATCATAGGAACACTGGAAATGAATTTAGGGATGGGTTTGTTATTTGACACTCAGATGTTTTGGGGTTGAAAATTAAGCAGATCTGCAGAATATAGATTTGAGGTTGACTTCTCTCTCATCAGCATGTTTCTCTTCAGAATTTTCTCATGGCTTCCTCAGGCAGCCAGGACGGAATGTTCTTTTACTAAAAATGATATATTACATGTCACTCTAAGTATCCTTGTAAGAGCTTCTGTTGGAAGAATTTCCAGCAATATCTGCAGTTCTAGCATCTTCTCAAAGTCATTAATTGCCCATGACTTTCCAGTTCTCCAAGTTCCCTAGAAAGTGTATTATCAGCATATCTTGACCTTGAACTGCATTGCAAGACAAGAAGGTAGATGGTTGTTCATCATTATTAGAGTAATCTCAGAGTGTGAATTAGGGATCAAATCTCACATATTTGGTACCTCTTCTGCTATCCTGGCTTACAAAAATAAAATATTGTAGCATTAAAAAAAAATATATAAATTTAAACCAGCTAAGTAAAACAGAAGAGAGTTCCAGTGTGCAGACTTTGGTTGAACATTGGCTTACTGCCAATATGAAGAGACTGTTTTAAATAGACTTGGCAAATAGCTTTTTTACATCTAGAATTGAAAAAATATTTGAGGAAAATAGGTCAAACAGGGGAACTCCAACTTTCAGGCACAAGAAACCTGCCGTAAGCAATATTCTGCTGGGTATCACAATTTTTCAGTAAACTTCATGGCCTGCAATACAAGCTTCTATTGCTTCATTCTTTCATCCAAAAAGTGTATATCTATATCAGGCAAGGGAATAATTGATATCAAATAAAATAAGAAGCACATTTCTTAGTTTATACACTACAAACTCAAATCTAAATGCTCTAATGCTCAGTGGGCCAACTTGAAAACATCCGTTCTGCCTACAGAGACCTATTTGAAAATTCCCAAGAGAGTGTAGAGAGGGCTTTACTGTTCTTCACTACTTTTATCATCTCCCTTTCCTGTGCAATTACCTCTTAGAATAAATGCTGAGGATTCTTTGCTGGCTTTAAATGAAGTGTGAAGAGAAAGTGTTGCTATAGCAAAAATCTATTAAAAAATGTTTCTTTCTGACAGTACCAGGGACAGATTCAGATTTGATCCTTGTATAAAGAAAAATCTTAATATGCCTTTTTACTAAAATCAATACATTAACAATAAAAAAATCACTTTGATGGTTAATTTGCATCTATGTCAAATTATCATTTTTTCCAATCAAGTTTTTGATAGGATGAAACTTTTTTAACATCTTAAAAGCATTTAGAGAAAAGGGCTATTAAAGTTCATTAAACCATGGTACTTCATAATTATTAATCTCTTCACATTTAATGTTCCTTTCAGATGGTTGATGTTCTACCCATGATTACAAGCCTCTACAGCATTTTAACATTCATGATGCAAGGTTTAAAATTATTATGCTTCTCATAACTACAAAATTCATATTTTAAGGAGACAATTCTGCTTGTATGTCTCCCTCACCGTATTTAGTCAAAATATGAAAAGAGGAACAAGACCTTACACATGACCATCACCACGTAATGGCACATGACAGTTAGTTAATCCTGAGGTGATTTAGGTAGAAAAATGTCTTGTTTTCACTATAAACACCACTGAAGTTTTCACACTGGAATGCTTGATATATGTGGTATTAATAATTAAAAACAAACAAAGAAAACGACACTATATTTACAGCATCTAATGGGACTTTTGTAAGTTTTACAGTGAAAAGACATTCACACAGAGCACGCCCTTTATGGAGCAATATTTTTTTGATAAACCTTTATTTCAAAAGGCTCTTGAGAACAAGCAATGCATGCATCTCACAGCATTTTATGACATTAAAGATATTTCTAAACTAAGTACTTTTTTTCCAGAGTTCCAAAAATCATCACTTCATATTATTACCTTTTATCAGAAAACTGAACCAAATTCCAGATATGCAATGCTAACAATAGAGAGGGGCCAAACATCTCATTACAAAGCTCTGTTTATAGAAGGCTAACAGGCAGGATTTAGAAAGCAAATTAATGAATGTTCTGAAAACTTTAACATATAAGGGAATCTGATAAGTAAGTGTTTATTGGTTCTTCAAGGTCTGAAAACATCTGTGTAGCAAATTTTTAATAGAATTGCCAGTTGGCATAGTTTCAGCTTTAACTTTTTAATTTTAATTTTAATATCTTTATATAATTTAAATTGCATTTATTTGAAATTTTACTCTCTAACATTTTTAGAAAAATTCCATTTAGAGGTGAAGCAACATAGAGCCACAACAACGGCATGCAGCTAAAAGTAGATTGGAATTGAGTTTTGAAAGAAACAAGAACATTAGCAGCCCAATGATGCACAATATTATGTATTTAAAGTGTAAATTTTATAAAAACATCAAAGAAATTTAGTCAATATGTATATAAGTCTTCCTTTCTGAAGTCTAATCAAAAATACTCTCATTTTACATTGAAATGACTTGAATTTCTTTTTTGAACTCTGGAAAATCTGATCCGATACAAAACATCAGTGCCTTGGCACAACATTTACTACCAAATGGATAGATAAATGTTTAAAAGTGATAACTGCAGATGTAAATAAAGGTGGAAAGGATTGTTAATCGTTGGAATAGCTGTCCAGGGAGGCGGTGGAGATACCATCCCTGGAGGCGTTCAAAAAACCACTGGACATGGCACTTAGTGCTATACGCTAGTTGATAAGGTGGTGATCAGTTAAAGATTGGACTTGATGGTCTTTTCCAGCCTTAATGATTCTGTGATTCTGATCTCCTGATCGTGCTGGATTCACGTGCTGGTCTATGGTAAAGCTGCATTACGTTAAATTTCCAGAATTCATTTTTGTACTTTCCCTGACCTGAAACTAATCCAAATTCTTACCTTTGTTTCTAAAGAATTTCCAGAAGTCTACTCTTTGTCTTTGTTCTTCTCTGCTTTAACAAATATTGACAGTCAGTTTTTCTTGCCTATCCAACCAAAGCAGAACTTAAATTAGCCTCTTCCATAACATTTCTTCACAGATGGTGCTACAGTGTCTCTGGGGATCAGCAGCACATTCATTCTCACTTCACTGGCATGCACATACCCTGTGGTTTACCAAGGAAACTGGAAATTTTCCAGATAGCATCCCACAGTGTAAACTGGGTACAGAGTGGACAAATCAACAATGCCTAAGATTGCAAAAGAAAGCTAAAATCCTCACTTTCTAAAGGGATAATGAGGTCAGGGAACGGTGCATTTTATGGGACTCACACTCAGAAATCTTCAGAGCAATTGCTTTAAAATTATTAGGAAAGCTAATGGAGTAGAATACTTATGGGGATTTCATCCTGCTTATCAGCTGAGACAGTATTGTCACTTTGTGATTAAAGCCTAATAATGAGTAAATACACAGAGCACATTAACCAGGTATCTAATTATCACTAGCTAGAGAAAAATGCCTTTTGTAGACTGACAAACATTAAAAAGCTGAATAGAAGATATATTAATTTAGTGATCTGAAAGACAATAAGTTTGAAAGCTGCACACGCTGTAGACATAGCATCTGTTTAACCTAAGTAACATAACAGTAAAAGTGTGTGCGACAAGGTGAGAAAAATCCATTCGGCAAGGGCTAGACCTATTTTCAGGACGTTATTGGACAACATCCAAGGATAGCAAGTTAACAGCTTCACACTTATTTTCCTCATGGTACAAAAACATTACAATAATTCATTAGACAGAAGGTCTCAAAGCAGAACAATTTGAGGGGGGAGAGAGCAGCTCCTCTCTGAGCTCACAGGTTTGACTACATGAGCCAGAAAAAGGGCTGGTTACAGAGCTAGAGACAATGGAAGCTATTTGCCAAAATTCAGATAACAAACTTCTAAGAAAGCATGAGAACTAAGCAGGAGTCTTATATCACTTGTTTTCAGCTAAAGCCAGTAACAGATCTTCCCCATCATTAGCACTTGTGTATTTTTCTGTAAGCCAAATTTCAGAAGGGAATTTATCAGGCTGGTAGATTCACCTAATTAACTCTGAAACCACCTATTGATCCCAGGTTTTCAAGGGAAGCACTTTTAGCTCTCTCGGTCGTATGACTGAATATAGCTAAGAAAATCCTGGCAAGAAATTGCAGAGCCTGTTTACCCACCAGAAACTATCTCGGAAAAAAATCAGAATTAATACAGATTTTTTTTTTAAATAAATGTAAGAATGCATTTGACCTAATCATGCCCCTGCACCAAGACCCATAAAAAGAATTTTTCAAAGACATGGAAAAGGATTTTTCAAATTCTTTTTCAAATTCTTTTCCTCCCCTCCCCTTTCTTATCAGAAAAACCCTGAATAAAAAGTCATAAAATGATGTTGGCTAACACTACCCACTGGCTTTAACTAGACAAGTTGGTTTTCTCTTCCTTCTTACAAAGGAAGCAAAGCTTATTGATCATATTATCAATTAGATGACCTTTATCATCTCTCTTAGAGGTAAAGTCTACATCATTATAAAACAAATTTTTACAACACTGACAAGAATGTAAGAATATAGACAGTATGGAAGAGGCAATCTTCCAAAACCTCAATGACTTCTTCATAAAGCTTTGTTACTCAAAGATTATTCAGCATAATATCTTCTGAGAGTATCATTTAATCTTTATTTTTTTCCTAGCTTTATGCCAATGCAAAAGAGGCAGCTAATTTATGTATTGACTCAGGAAACGGAACATTAAGTGGACCACTAAACTTTGCATATTTCTGTTTGCTTTTCTATTTTATCTTCCTCTTTCATGATGCTGGGAAAACTTACATGAGCTTAGATTTCAAGAAGAAATGTATTTTTTGCAAAGTAAAAGTAGAAGTAAAAGTAGAAGCTTCTTGAAGAGGTGAAGAAACTGAGATTTTACAAAATGCACTAAGATCAAGCTGAATTAAAGATTCAAAAGTCTTCCTTCAGTGCTTTTCTAAATAGGCTGCCTTGTGTTTGAAGTTAGGACCATTCAGGATCTAATCAGTTCTTCTGTTGACAAGCATTTTATATCAATGGGACCACCTCTCTAAACTGACCTGTCAAAAAAAAAATCCCAAAACAAACAAAAACCAAAACCAAAAACTAACCAAAACACCAAAAAAAAGAGATATTCTCAGTAAATATCAAGTAGACGTGATTTAACTCGTAAATGGTTTCATCAAAGGAAAAGGTATCAAAAACATGCAGCAGCACAATTAGTGCAGTTTATTAATATTTCATAGAGTCATAGAATCCTTTAGGTTGGAAAGCCTTGCCAAAGGCAGGTAGACAATGTATTGTCTTGCTCAATAAGGGACACTACACACATGGACAGCACTGGGTGCAGTGTTGCTGCAGCCCTGCCCAGAAGTTGTAAAGAATTATGTTATGTAAATTCTAGCTCAGGGTTGCTACTCAGTATTCAGGAATGCCCATGTATTTCATGAGAGAGAAGGAGGGAAAAAACCCACAAAAGTGGGAACAAGAGAAAATTCTTTAGTTTGAACAAGTAAATTGTTGTGCATCCTGGATGAGAAACCAAAAGATGATTCTCTTTTGGCTGAGCAGAACGAGGAAGGAAAATGCAAGGGAGTAAGATGAGTTTGTGGAGTCTAAGACAACAGGAAGTCTATGGCCAAGTCTACTGATATAGTTCTAAGGTTCACAAACCCAGGCTTCAATTTAGAGATCCCTTTTTAATTTGTATCTATTACAACTCTGTGGTTCTAACTAGGCTCATTCCAACATTACTATAGCACACAATAAACATTGCAAAAAATGTCAATTATCTACCTTTTCACCTTACACAACTTCTCCTTCTTTCTTCCTCCTTACCCAGCAATAGTAACAAAATCTGCAAATAAGGACAAAGGAATCAATTCAGAGGGTGAAATTAATGTCAATACATTTTTTTAATAAATAAATTTTACTCTGAATATAACTCATTTTTCTCAGATGTTTCAGGTCAAAACTACAGTATAAGTAATATTGAATCAGATGTTAGAAAGCCATGCCAATCTGCAAAAGAAAATTAAAAAATAAATCTAAAGCAACTTTAGAGGCTTTGGATTCTAAGATTAGAGGTAAGCCCTGATATATATGGAAGAAAAACAGAAGGATTATTTCTCAATAAAAATCAATCCCTTGGAAAAAAACAAATGAACAAACAAACAAAAAACCTACATATGGCCATATTTTCTACATCTTCCTCTGAATATTTAACCTTTTCATATGAGAATCAATCAGAAACACAGAGGAAAGTCTTCAAGATTATTAAAAGAAAACGGAAAGAAACAAACTAAGCATACAAGCACTATTACATTAAGGCTCAAATCCTTACAATTGCATTGAGAGATTTAAAAAAAAAGAAAAAAAAGAAGCTGGATAAAAGATTAAATAAGAGATTTAAATAGACAGTATGTGATGTATACAAATTATGACTTGTGAAATTCATTCTTATAGATTCTTGAGACCAAGGGCAGATACGTTAATTGAAAAACCAAAACAAACAAACAGAAAACCTCAGGCAAACTGCAAGTAGAGGTAATAATGTTTCCTTGCAGGGCTTCTTCCCCATCCTCTCCCCTTTTTCCCCAGGGATAACACAATATTCTGAATATAGATTTCACCACACAGAAACCCAAAGAAATTACTCAAGGCACCATGTGCCCTTTGATATATTGCTGCACATTGCAATTGATAGGCACAGACAACATATTGAGGGCAATTTAGGAAAACTACTGGAGAGCATTTTCTTCTTATCATACTTACCTGCTCTCTTCAATATCAAACATACTGAGACATCCTGATGTACCAAATTCTTCTTTTATTCCTTTTAAATGTCAAAAGAAAAAAGATAGCAGCAGTTGAAAGCTGAGAAAAAGAGAACTGTTTGGAGAAGGGTCTTACTCACCAGAGCTCCACAATCCATTGACCATTCAGCTTAGCCACTCTGATTTCAGATGGCCTGACCAACATCAGCAACATTGGGCTATCAGACAAGAAGGTATTCTGCCTACCAGGAAGAATCAAGACACATAAATCCATTTTTATGAAAAGACTTCTCTTTCACCTCTCTATTCATCCAATATATACTTTGTGCTATAGGGTATAATCATTTAGTCCATAATCAGATGGATATTTTTCTGTATATAAGGTAAATTCATCAAAGATTAAACTTGAAAAACTTGATTTGGTATCTTGATGCACTGTAACCTAGATTTTATTCATGAGCATCCCTCTCTTTGTACAATTTCCTTTCTTTTGCCAAATACATAGCAGCATTCCCAAGAGATGCTCTTCAGCTAATTAATAACAGAAATTCCTTGGCCTATCACTCATAAAATTGGTAATTAAAATTAGTAGTAACAGAGGACCTGTGCATGTGTGTGTATTTGATCAGTTGCACTGGAAGGAGATAATTAATGCCAGATAAAGTGCATTCAGTAAGGTTCTCCACATGCTTAGACTGATCTTTTTGATCAACAACAGATGCACAGGAAGCCAGAAGGTCAGTGGTCAGATGCATAGCAGTTGTTAAAGCAGCAGCTGTCAAGGTCCACTGATCATGCCATTTTGGGGAAGCTAGAAACTCTCTCCCACAAGAATGAAGTGTTGAAAAAGGGACTGCAAGTAGGGACACAGTGCAGCATGTGATTTAAATTTGGAAGTTACAGTTCTAACTCGACAGCTGGTACACCAGCCTGCGTACCAGCCATGCCTGAGAAGAGATCCTCTAAAGCCTCTTGGCCTTACAACATGTCAGGCGTGTGGTCCTACTTCAGGAGGGACTGAAAGTTTCTCCAGAGGCTGCCTGGGCTCTTACTAAAGGGGAAATTTTAGTATAAATTACTACTAATGCAAAAAAAAATGAACAAGAAAGAAGAAAATTGAGTTTGATTGTGGAGTGGGAGAGTAAAAGGTAATCAAATGTGCTGGGCAGTCATATCAACAGATTTCCACTCACTGCTTGTGGATAATGCCAGCACTTCATGCTTCTGGTGCTGATGGTCTGTCATGACTGCATGGATTCCTGGCTGTCTTTCAGCAAATGGTAGGACACCTCAGAAAGAGAGCATTATAACAGCAACAACAATAACAACAAGAAAAAAGCTACACACCCACAAACAAAAAAAACAACCAAGCAAACAAACAAGAAATACCCAACCCCAGCCAAACAAACAAAAAGAAGAAACTTTCCTTTAAAAACAATAAGAAAAATCTGCATTCATTTACCATGGAAGGTTATACCACCATTACCCATATCACTTTAAATCAGTCTCCAATAATGTCTCTGATGATACTGTCTATATACAGTTATAGTCTTCAAGAAACATTTTTCAGGGTAGTGGAGGTACATTCCCTATTGCATCATGATTCCAGTATAAATGATAAAATAAAAACACAATTCCAGAATATGGGTAACATATGTTGTTATGCTGGTTTTGGCAAGGGTAGGCTTAATCTACTTCACAGTGGCTAATATGGGGCTGTGTTGTTTGGATTTGTGCTGAACACAGTAGTAATAACATAGAGAAGTTTTTGTTATTTCTGAGCAGGGCTTACAGAGAGCCAAGTCCTTTTCTGGTTTTTTGTACTGCCATGCTGTCAAGGAAGTTGGGAGTGCATGGGAGGTTGGGAGGAGACACAGCTAGGACAGGTAATCCAAACTGACCAAGGGAATATTCCAGACCATATGGCATCATGCTCTGTATATAAAGTAGGGAAGAAGGAGGAAGGAGTGGGGGTGGGGGGACATTTGGAGTATGGCATTTGTCTTCCCAAGTCACCATTTCATGTGATGGGCCCTGCTCTACTGAAGATGGCTGAACACTGCTCGGGAAAAGTGAATTAATTCCTTGTTTTGCATTGTTTATGTGTGCGGCTTTTGGTTTCCCTATTAAACTGTCTTTATCTCAACCCACAGGCTTTCCAGCTTTTACCCTTCTGATTGTCTCCTCGATCCTTCTGGTAGGGGAGTGAGCAAGCAGCTGCCAGGGGCTTGGCTGCTGGCTGGGGTTAAACCACCTCAGCCATAAAAAGCATTCAAGGATAAGGTTGTAGTTTCAGCATCATTTTAAACTTATCTGAGTGCTGGCAAATAGGAAGGTTCCACTGAACCACTTCTGGTTTTCCCCAGCTTTCTTTTTTCTGTAGCTTTTAGAGTTTAAAATCAAGTAAAGTAACACATTCAACTGACTAAAACCCAACTTTTCTTTCTGTTCTAATAAACCTGATTATTGTATACCTTGATCGAATTCTGTGCAACCTTAAGAAGAAGGGAAGTGATAGAAATGGCAGAACTACATCTTTGGAACTTGACCAAACTTAAATCTCCTTAAAGCAATCAGAAGACTTCAACATTACAATATAAATCTTGAAAATGTTAGTGGGGTTTTTACATCTGAATTTATTATAGAAGTGTTTGTGTATGTGTACTGACAGTAAGTTAAAACATACATTGCAGACATATTTCAAAAGACTATGCAGCCTTCTACCTATTTACAAATCATAACATTTGCATTAGTTCAAGTAAATAAAATATAATTTGCCCCATGATGTGTCTAATTGACATGCTTTATAATTATATTTGAAACGACAGCTCAAAAGAGCAGGAAGGAATATAGAGAAATATGCAGCTGAAGGATTTTAGACAGTGAAATATCCATCTGTATAAATATTTCTGTAGAGAATCCACAGCAGCACTCTCTCTGAACAGTTTAGGTGGAAGCAGAAACACGGCAGACACACCACAGATCTTAATCTTCCAATGCATTTATGAACTGAATTTGGAAGAGCTAAGAAGTCTTTGTTTTTTCAGTCTTAGATTTCAGAAGTAGAGCTAAAAGGGAATTGTTCTCATTAAAGTAAATTAATCAGACTTTGACATGAAAATGTGCATTTAATTATTTTTTCCTTCCTGTGAAAAATTCCCCAGGAAGGAAATGGAAAAGGAAAGGTTAAAAAAAAAAATTGAACTCACACAGGGAAGCATCTTCTTAGACTGAACAGAAAACTGTTTTCAAATGAAAAATTACAACCAACTGTAAAAATACAGTAGAATCTTTCATTAAGATAAGACCTAAAAGAAAGTACTCTTTGGGCAAACCTAGAATAAAAGTTCACTTCACTTCTCTCTGAAAGTGCAAGTTAATATAAAGCTTTTAATATCCGTCTAGCTTTGGCAGCAGTCGAATACTTTTCAAAAGTTGACACATTTATGTCAAAAGAAAGTAAATTATTTTTGCTATTGGTTGGTCTATTCTTGTCAAAATCCAACCAGCTTTCCATTTCCCTTCATTCTTGGAACGTCATTCCTGCAGTTGTCAAAGACAGAACTATATGGAAAGAATGAAGTTACTGGAGTAAAAAGCATGCTTTAAAAAAAAAAAAGGAGAAAAAAAATCACAAAAAAAATACCCACACACAGACACAGAATTTTAAACTTTTAGATGTTCACAAAAATATTATATAACACTGTAAAAAATAATCATCTTCAAGAAAAACAATTAGGAGTTTCGATGAAATCTCTGTTATAAAAAATCAATTATTAGAAGAGTGAAGAGAAAAACAAACAAAGGATTAATCAAAAACAGAAGGAATTTTCTTTAGTTGCCAGAATTGTATTTTGTATTGCCTAATAAGTCTTCTTGTCTCTTGGGTTAGCAAAGAGAACTGTTACAAAACAACATCATTCTTTCTTTTAGTCACTTCCGACAGAGCTACCAGCGCCTCCATTAAAAAGTTGGTATAAGGTGATACTCTATTAGCATAGCTATAGCCAGTTCTGAGGATGGAGAAAACATAATTTAATCCTAAACACTGACATGTAATTGGAGTCTCCTGCAGGCAATTAATAAAAACATGCACTATAAGTGTTATTACTGAATGTGTACTACTACTAAAAATAGCTAAACCTTGACATGCACAAAGCCAGCTCCTTTGTAGCACAAAAGACATAGGATAATGGAAAAGATTT
Organism: Origma solitaria; assembly: GCA_013397895.1. Lineage (NCBI taxonomy): Eukaryota > Metazoa > Chordata > Aves > Passeriformes > Acanthizidae > Origma > Origma solitaria. The sequence goes on along the minus strand of VZRL01005190.1, from coordinate 389,897 downwards.
TCAGCTTCTACAAGAAGCGAATTTAGTACTTATTTCATGCCATCTTCTACATCATTAGCAAGGAATAATATTATTAATGATAATAATATAATAATTATTAATGATTAATATTATTATTGTTATTATTTTATTCATAATCAATTCTTCCAGTGGAATAAAATACTTGGCCTTTAAACATATTGGCAACCTTATTTTAAGGGGTCTTGTTGTATCTGGCCTTTTTTAGCAGCCGTGAACTTAATGGGGCGCCATACACAGAGCTGGATTTGAGCACTTTCCCCACAAGTCTGCACTGAATTCTGTCACACTATACTAGACTAGTGCGTGCCTAGCTTCTTCAGGAGCCCAAATATCCCCACAGCAACATTACCTCTAAACATCTTTGCCTGAGATACTTCATGGCAGAGTTTCTTCACAGGCATTAAAAATCAGAATCCCTTCACTTTGAGTCAGAACAGATTCCAGTAGCTTCCTCATATCTGACTGACCAGAAGCCTCAGCCCTATCCCCGATTCACACTCCATAGAGCTGATCTATTTTGAAGTCTTTTGTAAAAAAATCACTGGATCCCCAAATAAGGCTAGATCTCTTTTCCCTAAAGGGATCAGCAATTTCCTAACACATGTGAAATCACCTTAAACAGTCTAAAGGAAAGAAAAACTTAGGAGTTCAGACCTATATTGTATAATTTGATCAAATTAATATACATCAGTTACTCTTAGATAAAATGCAACAAGTTACAATAAGAAATCACTGCAGCACTCCACAGTAAACCGCAATGCAACACGATATGAAGGTGAGAATCCTTTCTTCACAAGAAAAAAGGTTTGGAGATATATAAACAGTCTCTTAGCTGCAAAGGTTTCAAGTCTGTTACCTACTGCTGTTTTCTGAGCATGATAAATAGCTTGTTGTGCACAGGATTGAGATACAATTCCACTTCCCATGGCAAAACGCAGGCATCCTTATCCTTCTAGCATATATCTGGCCTTCACACATTGCTGTTTTCAATGTTCTCTATATCCTAGGAGGTCTGAGCTAAGAGCGTGCTAGGTAAACAGATAGAATTCTTTCCCAAAGGGACAATCAAGGAAATGGTTGCGAAGTATCTTCAGTTCCAGTGACTTGCTGTATGCTAATAATCCTTTAATTCCCTCTCACACCTACCTCCTTACTTAAAATACCGTATTAAGATCTTGCACTTGGGTCAATTAAAGAAATTCAGCAGAAGTGATCTATTAAAATGGAACAGAAAAGGACATCAAGCTAAAAGAAAAGCAAGAATCTGCTTTGCTTTTCCTTATAAAGAAAATGAATGATTCTCAAAACAAGCACACGATTAAAAAAGTTGGGTAGAATAGTGTAGATGAAGATCTTAATTATTCATGAAGATCTTCATCAAATGTTTGAGATCTTAGCTAAATATTAAGTTCTATAACCTAAACCAATGCAAGAAGTCACCAGCGGTGACAATATACCTTCAAATCAAATAGGAGAGAAGTAAATTAAATCCTTCTAAACATTATCAGAAGCTGCAAAGTTGAATTGATTTAATTAGTCTGACTGGGTATCAGAAGCAGAGAAAGGTTCTAGATTCTTTTAACAATAGCAGAAAAAACCTGCCTTCTGACTCATAACAGCTCTTCCATGCTTTCTAATCGGGAACTGATTTCTAGCTACAAATCATAAACTAACACATCAGCATTTAAGAAGAGCACACAAAGTACCCAAAATGAAGCCTACTCAGTTTGCCTGTATAAATTTGAGAAAATCATTCTCATTTTGTCCCATGTGTCTAAGAGATCTTTGGAAGCTACTTCCTTCCCTGGTAAAGCATCAGAGCCAGTAGTGTCTCTTCCTGGAAGTGCTGCCACCTTGCCAGAGGGACACACATCTCGGTGTTTGCTCCTCAGCCACTTTCATGAGGAATTCATAAACTGCATGAAAATTCTGAAGAATTCCCTATCTCCACACACATTTTAAAAACATCCCTTCCAACCCAAGCTATTCTGTAATTCTGTGATTCTAAGGGTGGGCTCAACAGCTCTGTGTTGTAAAAGTGGCAGTATCAGCCATTTTCATCCATAAAACCAAAAGAAAGGGGAGCCTTTTTTTCCCAAAAGCCCATAAATCTAAGCAGATGCTCAGAGTGCAGCTTCTGTGACAGCACTGAAAGAAGAGTTTAAGTCACATCTTATATTTGCAAGATGAAGCCATAACAATTAGGCTTTATTCCAAAATATTTGCTTTCTCCCAAATTTGTTTTCATCTATAATGAAAATCTAATGCATTGTTTTCATAGTCAAAGGAACTGGAAAGAGGAATAATTTCGATTAAAACTAACAAAATTATTGCCCTTCAAAAAAAAACTAACAATAACCAGGCATGTCAAAGCAATGCAGGAAAACTCATTACAAAAAAATAATTTTCTTCTAGTCTACTAATCCTCAACTACATACATAATAAAACCCAGCACTGTTACAAAATTCACCAGCACAACATAAATGACAGCACTGCTAGCTTCAAAGGCCAGTGCAGACTGTGTTTAAGGTCTTTTTGGTGTCTCATTAAATCCCGTCTTAAAAATACACTCCTTTCTCTCATCAACCAGTTGGCTTCACAGTATTAATTCAAACATTTTAAATTATGGAATTAAAAAGTAGTGGTATAAAAGCATACTACTCATTTCAGGCTCCAGTTTGTTTTTCTTCATCTTTTTAAAAAGAGAGTCCATTTTCAGTACACACACGAAAGCATTTATAAGAGAGCCGAGAGAGAAAAGATCAGAAAGAGAAAAGAGCAGAGAGAGAAGGCACATATAAGGGCTACCCTAAAATGGGGTTTTCCTTTGACCCATTTGCTACATTGGCCTTGCTGAGTGTATGCAACTGAAGGCTGATCATTTCACAATTCATAAAAAAAATTAAAATCTCTTAAATCACAAAAATATCCAAGATGTTAAGTTGAATCCTGTCAGTTTATAAATAAATGTGTCATAGAGATGCATAAAATGGACTTTTAAGCAACAGTAAAATTAATTATTACTGCATTAAACACTAGAGAAATTATACCCATTGATAATCATTCACACATCTCTGTAAGTTAAATTACTTATAGTATGTTTTCTAAAGTTAATCCCGTTATCAAGTAACATCTTATATTTGGTTAGTTTATTAGGGCAAAACATGGCAAAAAAACTCAGGGAACTTTTTTAAGGTAAGCACGAATTAAAGCTGGGACAAGGGAGAGGGTGGAGTCTATTAAGCTGTGATAGTGAGTAGGGATAAAGGACTTTATCTTTTTAAAAAAAAAATTCTGTGGATCGTCTTAAGTTATATAATTGTTACTGGGGTCAGAGAAAACTATTTCTGATTACTTGAAAAAAGTAGTTTTCTATGCTGTATTTTGAGTTTACCTGGTATACAGTATGTGAGAAGGATCCTTCCTTTAGCACTCATGTTATTTTTAGAGTATTACTAAATTTTGCTTCTGCATGACCCATGTGTCTGAATAGGGTCCTCTAAGGAATTAGACAGGCACTGGAAATGAGCAGACAGCTCCTAATAAGAACACACCAGGCAGTGTGGGAGTAGGAACCATGAGAAAACAGATCAGGTTGTGTAGGAAGCGTACCACTTTTCCTCAGAGTCTCTTCTTTTGCAGAAACCCGGCTGTGACAGACTGTCTTCTCCTCCTCCTCCTCCTCCTCTTCCACACCTGGCAGAAGGGAAGGATGCAAAGAACACAGTGCTGCTGTTGATATCATTAATGCCACTGCTCCGTCAGATGCAGATACATGTGTTTGCATTACTCAGTTTACCTACAGCAACACAGCATCAGGAAGAACCAATAACTCTGGATTCTTCCAAACCATTTCCAGACAGTGAAATGAGAAGATTAAATTAAGGCAGCTCAAAGGAAAAAGTGCCTTAGCAAAGCTTGTTGGAAAAAATGCCTTCTGAAGCTTGTACATAGCCTACTACACTCTCAATGACAAATTTCCTGAACTTCAGTTTAGTTCTAGGTTATTTACAAAGATAGTCTAACATAGGTTTCACTTTAAAGAGCAAGCACAAATGCACAAAAAATACAAAATTGTGCAAATTTTCTTTTTCATGTTTAAAAAATATAGAACAGTACTCAGTATCTTCTTCTTCATCATCACTATTATTATTGTTATTGTTATTATTATTATTATTATTTTCCTTCACAGATCTTGCCACAAAATGAACGTAGAAAGGGAGCTCACTGCTTTTCCCTGAATTTTTTTCTCTTGACAGGCTACAGTTTTAAATGGATTCTAAGGATAAGCCAATTTCAGAAGATGAACCAGAAGAAAAAATAACTGCAAGAAAACTTGAAATGTTTTATGCTGATGTAACTTCCTGTAATTGACTTCATAGCGGATCAGACAAGAATCTGTATTTGCAAAATGGCTGTAGTAGGAGGGCAGTAAGGTAAGACCACCACCTTCAGAAATCACAAAGTGTCTTGGCTTGACTGTGTCACAAAAACACAAATTCCAGCCACGTCTACTCTAAGTAGGGCGTGGAAGCTGGGAAGGAAGTGCATGAGACATTTCCCCACAAGAAATAAAAGCGCAGAGAAGATGGGGACTGGTGCCCAGTAACACTTGCCCTGATCTAGCTGTGGGCTTAAAAGCACTTCTAGGTTCACTAGTCTAGAAGTAATAGTACCAAAAGTATCTCTTTATCCTCTTTGTGTCTCTCAACAAATCCCAACTTTACAGCAGCAACATAACTAGCCTGTAGAATTTGCTTTTTTTTTTAAAGATCCTTTTAAAAATGTAATAAATTGTGGAAATAGCAATATCTACATCTCAATATAGACTTTTCATCTGTAAATACTATCTTTAGAAGGTAATTTACATATCAACATATGCCTTAATAACTTTTTTTTTAAATGGCATAGACTGGGTAAGTGACTTTAGCAAATCTCCCAGCGGCTCCGATAAACTTCAGGTGCACATTTACCAATCCCAGTCCAGAGCTCCATCAAGAAAACATGCTTGCTTAGGGAGAATTTGAAAATTACACTGACATCAAACATGATTCTTGGGCCTAAATCACAAAAATATTGATGAAGGCTGATAGATTTCATGTTTTCCAGCTTCTTCTCTGGCATCACCTATTCTTTTGATATTTGAATTCTCTTGTCCAAATAATCAGCAGACCTTCTAAACTAAGCCCTCACAATAAGCAGCTTTCTTACTGCTCCTGTAGCTTTATTACTATGATTATCAATACAAGAATTACTTTTGTCTGAATGACACAGAGCACTAACATGAGGTAAAAGTATATTGTTAGTATTACAACAGGCATGCTGCCTCTTTACATGTGAAAGTAAAGGGGGGAGGAGGGGGAGAGAGGCATTGGTTTTCAGGAGTTTATTGACTTGGTTCCATTAATCCTGGTAGTTACAGCTTCTGAAATTCTCCAAGGACCTGAACAGAGCTTGTACATAATTTTTCTTCTTAAAGAGCAGTGGTTTTTGCACCTCATTCCCTTAATGCATTCGTCCAAATAAATCCTCTTGATGAAATAAAATTATCCTTTCTTTTCCTCCAGTGAAAGAAAACAGAAAATTACCAGTACTTGTCCTCTTACAGCAAAAACACAGGCATTATTTAGCTGTTCTTAGTAGAACTGTACTATATTCTACCTGTCTTTTCATTTCTACAGTCAAAGCTAACACAAAGCCTTCTCTAGCTTTTCAGGAGTAATTTTATTTCAAAAACTGAAGGAATAGCTACCTCATAAATCATTTTTCTTTAGTACCTACCATTTATCAACTGGCATCTCCCAGCTCTGAAAAAACATTTATGCAAACATTGAACATTTTCTTTCCCACTCTCAGAGAAGTAAAAGAAAAACAAAAGATACATTTAAGAAATAATTCTTAACAGTAAATAGCGTTTAGGATCCTCAACTCTTCCATTTTTCTTTACTAAAGAAACATTTACTACAAAAAGGTTTAACTTGACTGAAGCTTCTGCTTCTGCAAGGAAAATCCAGAACATAGAAACAAAAACGTAATTATTGCAGAAAAATGCTTTTTTGTAATTTTTTTAAAACTCAAAGTTTTAATCACATCTCCTATTACAGTTCTTCCTGCAGTATCACTCAGCAGTGATCATTACAATCTCTGAACATCAGTATCTATGTACAAGGTAGCTTTCTTGCTTGATGAGTCCATGCTTGTCCCTTGCCTTTCAAAGGAACCCACTGTAAAGTGACTTCCAATTTAATTGGATTAGCCTGCAAAAATACCACTCAACACAGCCTTTTTAGCCTCACTGTCTCACCAGCAAATTCAAAACTAAGTAGATCCATTTTAAAGAGGAAACCTCTCATGAAGATCAGACTGAGAAAACAAGGAACTCAGTAGCCCAGTGTAAGGAAGAAGTAACAATGCAGGCATTGCTACTGAAAGACTGGATTAACTGATTTTTTCCCCTGTATTTACTAAATACAGAGACTGATATATCCCACGGATGCATATTCCTAGGGAAAATGTGAAATGTCAAGGCTTTACCACTTCACCAGAGCAGATAATTAAGTAATTAGAACAATTAAACATTGACAGAGCACCAGCGACCCCCAGGTGAATTACAGCCCTGAAATATGAAAGCATGAGCAAGGGAAGAGGGAAGACTTTGGCACATATGTCAGACAGATTAAATGCAGTTGTAGGATTTGGTTTACAATTTATGCACTTATCTTCCAGATGTGCTTAGCGGTCCACAACTTGTATTGTCAAACTGCTTATTTAGATGTCAGGGGCAAACTCATCTAGGTACATTTGCCCTCTGAAAAGACAGTGAAATAGAAAATAGAGTATATAGTAATCTATTCTCTCAGCCTTTTGTGCCACATCAAAGGGCTGAAGCAGTATAAGAGTGTCTTAACAGATCTGTATCCATCTCAGTAAAATACATCCATCAGCTGAGGCGCCTGGGAAAGGTAATGCCAAAGGGACCCTTTGCAAGAAACATACGCAAATCATCAATCACTAAATTATGCCAGAGGCTTATAACCTCCATCACACCTTTTGCTGGGGACTGTATGCTCATCAGTAGCTGCTCATGTGATACGTGCAGAAACACCTTATTTGCTAAATAAGGAATACGAGCAACATAACCATCCTAGTATGAAGTTCAGGAATCATTTTCCTCCCTTACTCTTAGGGCAGGCTTGCTTTACTTAGTTTTTTTTGGGGGTAAGGAATTTGGATTATAATACACTGGACTGCCTGCGGTGATGAACCAACTCCAGGTAGAATGAGCTGGCCCTGGGGACTGGATGCATTATATAGCTGGGAATCAGGAACAGCTACACAATCTGGGAGCAGGCACAGCTGCAGAGTGCAGTGGAGATGGGTAACACATGTAATTCCCAGCAGCTGGCAGTTGTGAAAACTTCAACTACCAGATTTGTTGCAAGTGACAGTGTGTGAGAATAAAACATGTTGTACGCTGCAATTTTTTCTAAGTGGCAAGTCACCTTAAAAATGGAGAGAGAGCAGGGAAAACGTGATGAGAAGAGATACCCACCAAAAAGCAATACAAAACATGACACATACAGGAGAGTTCACACTTGGTTCTCAAAAGCATATCTCATAGTCTTCTGCTCTGAAATTGTTAGTAACACTTAATTTCATTGCCTTTACCAAATGCAAAGATATACCCTAGAGAAAATAAAGACTATCAACTATTTGTTTCTAAAATTAAATAAACCATTTTTATAATAAAAATATAGTAAGAAAGCAATTTGTCAAATAATTGAAATATTAAATATGCAATTGAAAACCTAACTATAATCTTATAGCAAACTATATACAAATCATATTTTAAAGTGATTATTTACCTACACAAGAATTTTTAGACTTTTACAGCTTCGAGATAAGCCCTATACAGATATGGTTTAACATATATTACTTAATATAAAAAAAAAATCTAAACTAGCTTATGACACAAAATGGGTAGAAAGTATAAAAGATTATAGGGTAAGGAACAAACCTTTCAGAATGGTTTCTGTAGATTAGCCATGTGGGTGGATAAGTAACTCTCAGAGTTCAGAGAAGAGAACACAGCAGCATCGATGTAATGAGCAGAAGTAGGTGGATGGTTCCAGTTTGAATCAGAACATCTCCCACTTCAGCAAGGCTGCTGAAAATGATTCATTCTATCGTACATTTTACATGCCATGGACATTCTGTAGGTTTTCTGTCCTACTTGTCAAACCCATGTGCATAATCAGAGGAGGTGGCAAAGAAAATGCCCTTTTGATTATGTTCCAGCATCCTTTGCTTTCATTGAAAAAAAAAACAAACCAAAATAAACAGAAGTTTAGAAACAAGGAAGAATAGGAAAACTCAAGTCTGAATTGAATTCAAGTGAATATAGAAGAAAAGACAAATCTAAAATAGGGAATTGGGAAAAACAGATTTGGAGGGAACATGGGGAAAAAAAAAAACCGAGAAGGAAATTCCAAAAAGCAGTATTATCGAGAACACTTACCTTGAGTTTACATATCAATCCTTAATTAATAACTAGGTACAGAGCTGCATTATATCTTAGTGATCATTCTTTTAGAGGTTTCCACAAGAGAACAGACCAGCAAAATAGTTAGAAGAAATAAAAAGCCATCAACCCTCTACTATCCCCCCCCAGAATCTATGCAGCTCCCAAAAAGACAAGTTTTCTCTGTATTATACTATTACTTTACTAACAATGCCATTAATGCTCCAACACAGATCATTAGTTTAAAAGAGAGTAGAAAAGAGATGGAAAGCACAAGCTGGTAATTCATAGCTCCATGAAAAAGACTTTCTGAACTTGCAATGACCACTGACAGTACTGAACCATAACCTGGTTATATGACAGAACTGACCATCTTTTGCCTCTCATTAAACCTCCCATTATAGTTAAACACATACTGAAATCGATTTTCACTGAACTAGGAACCTAAACATATGTTTAATTCTGAGCATGTGCTCTGCTAAATGCTGCATAACAAAACCCCATATCCTGTGTGGTAAAGGAGGTTAAGTGGACTTAAGAGCTTTTTCAGATCGTTATCTTCCACCATGCATATCTGTTGATTGACTTATGAATATGAAATTTTGATTAGTACTTTCCAGGTCCACCCTGTATTGCTAACAAAGTTATCTTAAGTTTGATGCAGAAGGTTAGTAGTGTTCTTTTGGAAAAACTGCAAAAATTAATTTTCAGGAAAAATTTATTCTCCATTAATATTTAGTTGTCTTACAAACTAAGCAGAAAGAAAAGAAGACGTACTTTTTAAACTGGAGCTGAAAATGAAAAGTATGGCTAGTGGCTATGGAGAATGCCCACTGACAGTGGAAAATCAAACAGAATCCTAGGGATTTCATCAGGTCCACTTGACAGACTTTGCATGCATATGGGGACTAGGTGAATAAACAGTAGTACTCTGAATTCTGTCTACTAATTCATAACTAAGTTTTTACACACTACAATAATCAAAGGATCAGCGAAAAGAAATGGCACTTGAATTTGGGGCGAGGACGGTGTAAGGAAGGAGACCCAGAAAGACATAAGAAAAGAGACGCAGAGAAGCAATGAAGATGGTAAAGAGAGCAATAAAGTTCAATTACAAATAGGGTCACTAACATTGAAAGTTTTGAAGAAGAGATTAGTTTATCAGCGCAAGACTTAAGCAGATATCATTTCCTGTATTTACAGAAAACTGGAGGGGCTAAATATTAGCAGCAGTCACTACAGCCTTCTAACAGAGAGCAAGTCTTCTATTTGTCAGAGCAATAAAGTCATGCCATTGCTAGTAGAATAAAACACAGTGGTCGTACATCAAGTCATTTGCAATAAAAAAACACTAACAATGCAATTATATGCAGGAATATACATTTCCTTTTTGCCACAATCCCACTAAACTACTGTTTTTAAAAGAAAAATAACCGATGCATCATTTTAATGGCAAGGTCAACCATAAGATAATTTGTAGTTTTGCTTTCTTCATCTTTACCCAATACTAATAATGCACACAAGCTACTCCTTAGTGTTTTATAAATTAAAATGTAGCCTCTCTTTCTGTGCATGCATATGACTTCAGTATATGTCTAATTTTGTCTTTTGTGGACTCCTCACACCTACTGTAGCCAAAAAAAATCCAGTCCACCGGCCAATTTTACAGTTGGGTCTAAATTTAGTTACAAGATAAAAAATCCACACTCTTCATCTAAAGCATATGGTTTCTGCATATCACATCGCCATTCTCCTTTTTTTTCTTCAACTCTGTCAATTTACAGGCCTCAAAATCTACAAGCATTTTGCATAAATCAAATTAACTGATTTGATTTAGCTATCTATCTAACATGAATCTTTACAGAAATCACTTTTTTAAGGATAGATCTGAGCCTCCTACAGGTACCTGTAAAGCTTCCTAGAAAGGGTCTGTATGTTTCACTTGCAATTTTTCAATTTTTTCAGACTACCATTCATGTCTTCCCAGCTTTTTGAAAAGTGTACTCTCTAGGGTACTAGATGAGTACTAGATACAAATATGAAACACCATCAATAGGCAGAAGGGAAAGCTGATCATTTAAAGAATGGGGGGTTTTTGTGTTTTGTTTTGGGGGGGTGGTTTTGGAATTTTTGTGTGGTTTTTTCATTTGTCTTTTGGGGTTTTTTGGTTTGGTTTGGTTTTGGTTTTTGTGTGTGTGTGGTTTCTTAGTTTGCTTTGGTTGGGGGGGGGTTTGTTTGTTTTTGTTGTTTTTTATTTTATTTACCCTCTCCAGGTGAAAGGGCATTTCTACCACAAAACTAAATAACTTCTGCATTTCTGAGCTTTCTCTAGGGCAGTTTTAAACCTCTGGCATTAAACCTGAAAAGAACTAAGAACTTTTGCAAACTTCACTGTCTTTTAAATTCAAAGTATCTTCTTTGATGTATCCTATGTGAAAGACACAGCAGGATATTTGTTTTCTAAAGGACTTGTATCAAAATGAAACCTACTACAAAAAAAACCTCTCCTTACATGAAGAAGATAAGAAAAGAGTAAGCACATATAAAAGATAGGAGTTGCATTAGTAATATACTCCTGGAAGGCTTTAGCATATTCCAGAGAAAAATATAAGGATATATCTTGGGAGAGGAGGAGGAGGTAATAACCCCAGGGGAGGGGGAGTATACACTTGGTATATACGAATATACACACACAATAAATAAATAAACAAAACCCAAATATTATCTGCAGTCAACATATATCCTTTTAGTCAGTGCTGGCTCTGATGACTTTTAGCTGGTGATAATTTCAACGGGAAGTTTTACAGTAGCTAATGCAGCTAAGTCTCTAATTGTGAAATCAGTGGCAGCTCTTCCCTTGGGAAGATCCATTCCCACCAAAACTCAAGAATCCTTAGTAAAATGTTTGAGACTTTTTTCCACTCCTGCATTAGAGAAGGATCCCAAATGTGCTACTGAGCCTGGCAGTCCAAGACACAAGTACAAGCAGCATTTTGTGCTTGCATAATGACATTCCACAGGGATTTCTCTGACTGCCCACATGGCCATATTCTAATTATTTTTACAATGAATAACCTATACTGATCCTATGCAATGTTGTCAACTTAAAACTCTGTTGCACGTGACTACTACAAATTTTTCTCTTGAGACATCCACCAGCTAAAAACATTGCAGACAATACTGGTTAAAAGAATCCTTAAGAATAAGGGAGGGTGTAGGGCTATGGGGGTTTGATATCTCTGCTTCATTTCCCTTCATTAGCTAGCCAAATTTTACTTAGTAGAGGAAAGGTAATTTCTTAGTCATGTCTTCTTGTGTTGAGTGCAATAGAGAGAACGTGGTATTCCCAAACGCTGTACTGGGAAGCTCACCATAAAAAAAATGTATACAGCAGGAAAATGAAGGGTTTGGGAGAGCAGCCATGTATACGCAATTTTTATACCATGGATTAAACATTTTCCTGCTATGTATTTTGAAAACCTTGCATTTGGGTCTTGAACACTCAAGAAACAGAAGATGCCAAAAATTGTATATATCATTTGCACAAAGCTAAAAGTTTGCACTTTCCCATCCAAAAGCAACTATCACCAGCTTTTTTGAAGCAGTACAAGTATTTTTTATATAAAATTTTTATATAAAGCTAGACCTTATAACCATTCAAAAATACAGATATTATCTAAAACATTTTCAACTTCATTAAGTTTTATTCATGTAGGAAATAAATAACCAGACCTTCAGCGCATAGAAATCCATTGGCTTGTCCAGGATCTTTTATAAAGAGGTTTTTTTCTGGTTGGCTGGCAACTCCCTTAGAAACTGTACTTTTGCACTGTGTAAAATGAGATGCAATAAACCAAGCACTCAAGATAACATCTACCTACCTCAGCAGGATAGGTACAATAACAAATACAGCTTTTGTTAGGATTGCAGGCTATTTTTTGTTGAAGGGCCTTCTCTCAGAGCACAAGATAAGTAGATTGTAAGAATAAGTAAGGATGACAAAAAACACTTCCATCTTTAGAGCTCCTGTTCTTTTGTAACAACTGGAAAATGTAAAAGTGAAAAAAGAGAAACTGGAAGAATTTACATACAGTTCCTGTAAGTTTGTGCCCTCTGGAAAAGTAGATCCCATTCTAGCATCTGCCAAAAAGAGCCTGGGTGGTGCTAAGCAAATCACTTAGGCTAATTTCACTTTTCACCAGTGGTAATTAACAGTGCGTTCGTCACACCTGACCTATCTCTAGAAAGTCATCCACAGCTAGAGAACACTGTCTATTGATTTTATGAATTCACTGTGAAGAGTTCCTGTGATTTGTAAGAGAGAAGATCAGACTGTTCTAGTTGGTGACTTTCAACAGCACAGCTCCTTAGAGAGCTTTGACAATGTTATTAGCCATGTTACTGTACTCAGTCTCAGGAAGAGACACCTGAGCTATTTCTCCCACCTGATGCAAACAGAAGTAAACTGTAGTCATCAAAGCAATCTTGCTGTCACAGGAGACTCAGTTTCACCCCTTCATCATCAATATCAGCCAGTTAAAAAAATATATGACTAAATGTAGAGTTTAGATACACTGGAAACTCTTCCTTGTTTGTCACAGGGCTTCACAGGATATCCTGAGTTGGAAGGGACCCTCAATGATCATTACCTGACCTGTGTTAAAAACTTCTGTGCTTGAAACTTTTGGACGAGCCAGTTGAAAACAGATCTCTTATCTGGTAGCTAGGCGAGATTCAAAATGCTGAGAATTAGTCTTGACTGTAATATATGTTCTTCTTGCTAATGAAGAGTCCATGTGCTCCTTAGTACATGTACTGCTGGCTGTTCATCTCGCTACTCTCAGCTGCAGCAGAGGCTTATGGAGAAAAACAGCACTAATTCAAAAGCACAATTCAAAAGTTTGAAATGTGACAGGTCAAAAAACTAATTGAAAACACAACAATGGAGACAGATTCGTAGAGGAACTCAGACTACATGAGGTTACATAATGTACCAATATGTTTGAACAGCACCCTACACCTGTATGAACTCTTAACTCTTGGAATATGTAGCAACAGCTTATGGAAACAATTGGCCTTGAAGCTGAGTGATGGCTATAAATGCATATCCTCCTGAGCTGTATGCAAGCTTGGGATGAGATTGGAAGAGATACAGGCACACAAATCTAACTGCCTACTTTTCTTGACAGGTGGAGAAGTCCCATCCCATCAATCACGTCTCCTCCTGAAACCACTCCAGAAGCCTGTACAACACTCCAACATAGCAGGAAGTTTTCCCAGGGAGAAAGAAATAAAAATAGTTTTCTACATAACAAACTGAAATTACTCAGGAAAAGGTCTAACAAGTTAAAAAAACAAAAAAAAAAAAGAAAAAGACAAAGAAAAAGAGCATCAGCTTAGCTTCTTGTGCAACTGCCGTCTAAGCTTCCACGTATCTCAGTTCATTCTCAGTACAACAGGAATATTCATAACATTGTACCTCAGAGGAGTTTGTTGGAAATGTATTCAAACACATGCCTCAGAAGCACTGAGAAAAGCATTATGTACTATCCTGAGTACTGCAGCAAAGTCCATGAGGAAATTAATAATTCCACCTTCAGTGCATGTCCTTATAATTTGAAATAAATAAAATATAAGGCCAAATACTGAATGAAGAAGATAAAAGTGAAAAATTAAATAGCTGGTCATGAATGGTGAGCACCATTCATCCTGTATGCTAAACAACTCACTGGTCCTATTAAGCTAACAAACCAAAAAAACAAAACCGAGATAAGACTATTTAATTAAAACTTATATTGAAACCCAATTGTACTCACTGTTTTTCTAAAGAAAATATGAAAAGACAAATGGTGCCAAAGTTCACTGTAGGGCTAATAATGCTGAGAACACTATAGCTGGCGATGCTTAAACTGGCCAGCCTGGACACTCTGTAAGACGGACCTAGCTGAAAAATATGCACTTCAGAACTCCCAAAATACAGAGCTAGGCACTGTGAAATGAACAATATGTTACAGGTATATAGTCCAGCTGTAGAGATCTACAGTACAGATGTCATACAATGGAGTGGTGGATAATGAAATCAGATTGAGAATAATGTTAAAAACCGACAGAAAACCGGTCCTCAGTATAAGGCTGTAGCTAAGAGGCTACATAAGAGGTTTTGGTGTATAAACCGGGGAAACAGGGCAAGGAGATGACACTGCAAAGGCTGACATAGAGCAGGGAGATGACATTGCATAAGAATAATGTATTACTGACCTGGTGCTTCTCTGTCTCTGAAATACAGCAATAAAGAGTAAATTTCTTGGGTACTCCATGTCAGCAAAAGACTTTTACAAGTTTCTACAGCTGAGCCCTCTCACTTCTGCCAAAGAAACTGGTCCTCTCAGGTATAAGAGTCCTGTTTATCAGTTGTGAGTGCCATCAGAACAGGAGACTGACTCAGACTGATTAGTTATTGTTGGTGTTTTACTTGCCCTCAGCAGGGATGAGTTTGGGCAGCTGGCTGGCAAAAACAAAATTTAAAGTGAGAAAGGCAGTTGTGAAACACAAAAATATTCGGCAAGGGATGGTTAGAGTCTTTTGATGTATGAACCCACTGCAACAGGGATGTTAGAACCTGACAGGCTCTACAGAGAGCAAATCAGCAACAACAGATTCGCAAAGTATCCAGGTGAAGAGGTGGCTGAAGAGCATCTTCTCAGTCTCTCAAGTTTTCATCTGCAGAGTCTGGAAATTTGTTTCTGGAGGCATATTTGTGATAATATACAGCTTAGACTTTCTCTTTTTTTAATGGATAATCTCACTGATATATCCTTATTTTTCCTGTTTACAAAATATGAGAAGTAATTTATTTCTGCAAGTCTATGCTGACTTGCACATGAGTAAGAAATACCTGTTACACTTACTTAATTTTCATAAAAGGATAAAAATATTTCCCAGATTATATAAATTCTACCAGGTGCCATTAGAAGTAGGTTATGTATTTTGGTTCCAAATGTATCAACAAAGACAAATTAAGGACAATTTTCACCCCAGAGGGACCTATAACAGATAAATTATTCATTGAAAAAGGATGCTGAACTATAGAAAAAGTGGTTGAACCAATTACAAAAAAATAACCCAATGTCAAACACTATTTTATATTGCCACAGCAAAGGATATGTTGATAAGATATAAAAACTCTTTACTGAGCTAAGCTAGCTTAGTTGACCAACAGAAAAAAAAGAAAAAAAATTAAATCCATTAAATCCCATATCAACACTACGCTAGAAATCATTTTGCAGGCAGCCTTTTTTTTTCTTTTTTTTTCTTTTTTTTTTCTTTTTTTTTCATGGAAAACAAACAGGAGGCATTTAAGAATGGTGACCTGGATGAAATTCCCACTCAGAAACACTGCACTTATGGGGAAATTATCTGTCAAAAGAGTAAGAAAAAGATGTGTTTTGACATTTAGAAACGTGTGTGTTTCAGAAGCAGAAGAAACATTCAAGCTGGACAATTTCACTCTTTGCATCAGTCTGAGCTTGATAGAACTGACAAAATCTTGTTTTGAGACGTGTGTTCGCTGTTTGCATGTTGACCTACATGTTATTTTTTACTTTTTGCAGCTCAAATGCTTTTATTGGAAGTATTAAGCCCAGAGATAACTTCTAACAATTACTGTATCAGCTTAAAACATCTTGCTCACTCTTTTCTTTCATAGGTAAAAGCACAAATTTTTATAAACAAACCAAATTAACAGCTTCTTGAACTCTTGAGGAACTCCAACAATCAGAGTAGCAGTTACCAGTAATATTATTATGTAAAAAGACTAAGAGATCGTTAATCCAATGTACATCCTAGTAAAAGGGTCAGGCTCTAGATTCAGTAAAGTGCTTAATTATCCCTAAGTGTCATCCTACCAGCAAAAATTCTTTAGACACTCTAGAGAAACCAGACTGAGTTAATGATACAGGTAGAGCAAGTGACTGGACAAACTAAAGCAAATAAAGACACCGTCTCTAACAAGGTGACAATATACAGAACAGGTTGAACACAGAAGAGTACATACCCCAGAAAGCCAGAGGTGCATTTTCAAATACACTCACTAGTGTCTTTCTGGAAACACAGTGAACAGAAGGACACCAGCTCACTCATGTTTTCACAGTCTGACTTGGAAACATTGTATGTGCCAAACATGACATATAAAAAGTTCCTACATACCAAACAATCAGTAGTCAACTAAAAAATCAAATAACACATTGTACATTACAGGAACAGGATTCACTGAGGCTCTTTTGCCTTCAAGCGTGATCTATACTCAGGACCCTCCTGAAGCCAGTAAGATAACTTGATGATGCAAATAGTATTTGACCAAAACATCTCATTTTCAAAGAACATAGAGAAAGCCTTGTTTCCCTAACCAATGAAAGATCGAGGAAAATACTCCACTTGGCAGTTTTAAAGATGTCTTTTGGCCAATACAACTCTCTCAGCCAATGCGTCACTCACAGCTGTACCTTTCTGCAACGTTTCTTCTTCTACCTTACACCTGAAACCTTGCAGGTGGGATTTATGCTCAAATACCCACCTGTTGTTCCACCAGTTGAACCCTTGTGGTGACAGGTTTGAAGGGTCTGACTGGGGAGCTGCAGGACCGGGCTGCCAGAGGATCAGGGCCAAGGTGGCCATGGGCCAGGAAATGGCCAGCAATTACAGCCAGGCAGGGTGGAATGTGGTGATTGATCTGGTATGTCACTCACACAGATCAAAATAACAGGCATCTTAGAAAATGCTTAATTTTTATATTTATTTTTAATATTTTGTAGGTAATAGATAATACTTTGGTCATTCAAATATCTACCCAGAATAGTAAAGTTTGGTTTCATGACCTGCTCCTCTTCCATCTCTTACAAAAACGTCACCAGCCACCAGCCTACCAGTTCAAGCTAGATGAATTCATTTTTCATTTTGAACTGTGTCTCTCACAAGGAAGAAAAAAATAGAAAAACAAGGGGGGAAAGGAAGAGGAATAGCCCTAGCAGAAAAAAAGAATGAGTAAACCAAATCCATGTTCTCATAGCTGGGACACCAACTGGGACATCAACATAGGATGAGGAAATCCAGATTCCAATGCACATTTACAGAACAATCTCCATAAGAGATTGTGAAAGCAGAACTGGTAGAAAATATTCCTCATCCTCACTTCTCACAAAGTAAGGGTCCTAATTGCTGGACTACACAGCCTTTCCCACTCTCCTTTCTGCACTTCCTGCAGATCATTGGATAAAACATGTCACTTGGCAGAACGGTTGTATTGCCTAACTCTGCCTTGATGGAAAGAAGGAAGATCTGCTCCATTGTTTCAAAACTAATGGCAAAGTGCACCTGTCTTAAAATGGTTTTTAGTCTGCATGCCTCAAAGCAGATGAGTTTGTGACATCTGGAGAGAAGGGAGGTTTGAGACATACTCTTGCACTTTGCATTTTCTCTGGCTTTTAGCCCAGCATTCAGAATTTTCTAATTGTTTTTCTGAGCCTTTCAAATGCCACAGTGCTGTTTATGAATCTGGGTTCACAGAATCACAGAATGGGCAAGGTTGGAAGGGACCACAGTGGATCATTTGGTTTAACCTCCTTGCTCAAGAAGGGTCATCCTAGAGCATAGGACTGCATCCAGATGGTTTTTGAATACCTCCACTGAGGAACACCCCACAACATCTCTAAAAAATCTGTTCCAGTGCATTGTCACCCACACAGTAAAGAAGTTCTTCCTCATATTCACATGGAAATTCCTGTGCATCAGTTTCTTCCCATTGTCCCTTGTCCTATTGCTTAGCACCACCAAAGAGAGCCTGGCTCCATCCTCTTGACACCCTCTCTTCAAATACTTCTAGACATTGATGAGGTCCCTCCTCAATTGTCTCTTCTCAAGGCTGAACAGGCCCAGCTCCCTCACTTTAGATTTTGTCCTTGGACTCCCAGGAAACAATACCTTAAGTGTGGGTACAGTCTAATGCATTAGCATTTTAGGCCATTTTTTAAATTCTAGTTCCTAGCATAGTAAATAGTAACTTCTGTTGTCTCCAGGTCCCTTATTACTCATTTGTTTTGCATTTCCATGAGCTAGCAAGATCTGAAGACAATCTGTAAATGAAAGTCAGTCAGATTTTTCTGGTGTAACGGAGCACATTAGCCCTCTTCACCATGCAAAGGATTTAAAGGTTCATCAGTCATAAAATGAAAGTAAAAACTAATAGAATTGGACAACCCATACACTGCAAATAATATCCATAATAAATTCTCCTCTCTGCAGATTCTGATGTCTTTTTCTAGCAAATAAAGTCCGAGTGAATTTACCAAAATACCTGAATAGACTATTCAGCATACATACAGTATTTGCCATGCACTCTCTCTGAATGGTGAAGCTGAAGAATTCTCCTATTTTCTTCAAACCTGAGTATGTAAACAGCTGATGTTACCGTGATTAAATCTAGCTTCTCAAACGTTATCAAATCTGTACTGCCTGAGATATGTTATCCTGCCAAAACAGTCTCCAGTATCAATAAACTGTGCTATAAACTCATCAGCAGGAGAATCATGCTGATGACTGTATAGTTAGGATAAGGCAATTGTCAAGCATTCACTCCGCAAAAGAATATAGAACTAATGGTGGAAATTTGCAGACTTTTCTGCTTGGAAAATAGCTGATGATATATTTATAAACAATGTTTTCCATTTTCCCCTTCTTCCTTCTATTTTACCTCTAATATCTTATTTGTAAGATAACTAGAGACATTAAGAAAATCGTGGTTTCATTTCCATAACAAGCATAACATAGAGGGGAATAATAAATCTAATTTAACTTAACTTACTTTAGCATATAAATTGAACTATTGCCTGTATAGTTCATCATTAGACCTTCATCTGTATCCATTCTTTCCTTCATGTGTTTATGAAATTAGTCAGATTTGCAACTACTAAAACTATCACAGTTCACAGCCCCCAAGGTGCCATCAAACTACCAGCAAAAGGAGCTTTGCCAGCATTGAGATACAGGAACACTGACTGTGAAAAAAACAGATTCTAGTGTGTGGCACTACTGTTGCTTCCCTCTGTCAGAGGTAACATTCGACTCTGATGTGCTAAGCAGCCCCCAGGATGCCTATGAAGCTGAGCCTCTCCAGTTGCCTGCCTGCTGAGACATTCCTAGGGGCTTTCACATGCCAAGAGGATATTTTCCAGTTGCATGAGAAAAGCAGGCTGGCACAGCAAACAGTTCTGACCCATTCTCACAATATCCCTTAAACTGCAGAACATCCTAAACCCGATATTACTATTTTTTTCAGATACAAAAACCTCCTAGTCATATAAAAGCAAATTACATCAGTAGGCTACAACTTACTTTCTTTTCCTGGAAAGGAATGGACAAGGGGTAAGACAATGAAAAAAAAAAAAAAAAAGAAAAAAGAAAAAGGAAAACTTTAATGTTAATTTTGTTGAAAGGAAAAAAATATGCATTTTAACCTGGTTGACATATAAGCCTCAGAAACTGACAAGCTGCAGTCAAGCCACATAAATTTATGAAATCAGAATCAAGTGGATTTCTTATTTCTAATCAGAACTAAGTCAACCAGGTGAGACAGGTGTGAAATGATCACCTTAATTTTATGCATTTAGTTCCTGCTAGATAGAATACAGATGTTAACACACAAGAGAATAGAGATATTACTATGAAGGAAACTGGAAAAGTTAGAATGTTAGAAATATACTGAGGAGACGTCAAGCGAAATGTCAGTGGGAAATTAAAGTCTATGTAAAATTATTAGTACAGTGAAAGGAGAAGAAATTCTGGTGAGAAACGGCACTGACAGTAATTTATACATATGTAGGACTTGACATAATGAGGAAACCAGAGGAAGGAGACACCTTTTAATGGCTAGCAATGAATACTGCCCAAGAAGATCGACAGAATCAAACCAGGTAAAAAAAGGGCAACACCTTACTACTGAAAGAAAAAGATCTCATGCTCTTAAACTGTTATTTTCCTTCTTCTACCACCAAGAAAACCTGCTGACAATCTGCTGCAATTGTGTTTAGTATTACTTCTTGAAACAGAAGTCCTAGTCTCGTTACAAAAAGCTCCTGTTCACATACCTCATCAGGGACGCACCAGACAGGAAGGCCCATACTGGCCAGTTAATATTCCAGCAGTGATAAGAGTCCTTAGATATTCATTACCATGCATATTGTACAGACTCTGAACTAGAGACAAATAAAAAGAAATCACAAAAAAATTCAAATCAAGAGACAACATTAAGATAAGTGCTTGTTTTTAAGGTGTAACGATCAAAGAGAAAATCACTTGCTTACAATTACAGGAACATAAGTTAGAGGATCAAGTAAATTTCCTAGATCACAGGTAATTAAAAGTAGCTTGATTAGAGAAGAAAATGGATACAATATGTGCTTTATAATAGCACAGTATAAGTTTCAGCAGTTCATAGTATACTCCCTAAGGAAAAAAATCCAATTGGAAAATTCAATTTTGGCAAGATCTAGGTGCAGTACAAACAGCTCTTCTGTTTCCAACTCATATGGTTCACAATTATACAAACACTGGTTTAATGACATTCTTTCTCTGATGTTTTGCCGTATAAAGGCAGACATCACCAGTTATCTTCAGAGGGGATATGAGTACTGTGCACAATAAAATGGTCAATAGACAACTTCGTTAATTAGATCCTTTTCTATTTAATGTGTGGTTGATAATAAGAATGGCTCTGTGACCTTAGGAAAATAAAGGACTCCACCTTGAAAGCTTTTTTATTTTGGCAAATTATCTTTTGTGCAATTTCAATCAGGTTATTTGTGTACCACTGGAAGGCAGATACTAACAACAAAGAGGAGAAACACAATCAGCAGTGTATCTTCCTATCAACTCTCACTAGTCGTGACAGCTTTTGCTATGATGAAAAATGTAATAGGATATATAGATAATACTGGATTTCTTGTTTTGATTTTACGTTCTTTACTTGTTCAGTGAAGCGCAATAAAACCAAGAAGATGCAAAATTACTGACATGGAGAGTACAGATTCATCTAGTTCTTTCAAAATCCTGATTCCTCTCAAATATCTACAAGGGAAAGCAGAGAAGGAAAATAAGACAGTTTGTTTCTTTGCCAAGAGCCAGTCCCTAGGTCAGAGAATTCTCCTTTGAAAGGCAGTATAAGATGCAATAAGAAAAGTGATTTCTATAGGCACTTTCAGGGATTCATGTTGTTTTGTAATACCCACTGTATGAACTGAAGTCACACCAATAAAGCCCAATAATGTACATTCGAAAACAGGAAAGAAAAGAATAAAACTCCAGTTTTTTTAAAAAAAGAAACAAAATACTGCTGTTTCTGTGACCCAAGGGATATGCAAATTGCAACCCTTATCATCACACCCCCATGACCAAAGTTCTAATCCACAGAAGAGATTAAAAGTGGCATGTTTTTATGAGAAGGAGGGTGCAAAAAGTAAGGTTGGACTGTCCTGTGAAAAAGAGGAAACTAAAGGCGATGGGTTGCTCTGAATCAGCCCTGAGAAAAATAACTTCATATAATGATTCTCTTTTGCTCTACCACTACACAGGAGACTGAGCAAGGAAAGGTGTAGAAGAGCTTTTAGTCAGCTCTGCACTACATTTGCTAAGCCTGTTGAGGATTCAGTATCCTCCTGCTGTAAACCAATGGCTTCCCAGACAGATTTCCATGACATAACTTTACACATTAGCTGATACCTGCCCTTCCCTGGATCATGTGCTGCTGCCTTTCATGACATTTCATGCCCACATTGAACATACTGCCCATTGCCAAATTCATCCAATTAACTAAAGCAGCAGCAAACTCATTTTCCTTAAGGAAAAGGAAACCATGTCCTATTGAGACAGCAAACTGCACTGATTCAGAGAAGAGCTGTCATTGTCACTGGAAGGCAGTGGGGCTGTCCCTTTGGCAGTGAAGAGCCATTAGCTTAGCTCAGCTGTACATACCTTCAGCCAGCAGTGAACTCAGCAGCAACGTCCCTTGCAGAGAAGGTGTTTCTAAGGGCCTTTTCATTCACCTTAAAGAACCTTTACACAGCGAAACAGAGAAAAAGCAGCAAATCAAACCACGCCCAAAGAGTTTCTAGAAGGTCTAACCAAAACACAGTAACAAAGGCAACCTTTGCTGCTGCTGCCCGCAGATAGATGACAGCTTGCAGCTCGGGCCCTTGTTCTCAGCTTGTAAAAAGGGAAAATGCACTGGATACTACTTTGCATTTAGCTTAGAACAACAGTCCAGAAGCTTGGTGGACCACAGCTACTGAAACGAGGACTAAAAAGTAGGTTACACCGTTAAGCTTCCTCTTTACAGTAAACAAAGTCACCAGCCTCTGGTGTTTCCACCTCTCCATTCAATAAACTCTGCAGTACCAGGCTGAGACAGGTGTGTCCTATGTATTAAGCTATAGATACTTTTAAGTAAAATTCCTCGAAACACTTCAGGGTCAAACCAGGAGAAATTATATGAATAAAACAAAATGCTAATTTTTCTTCAAAGCCCTCCTTTAACATAAACATGCAAAAAATCTCTTAGATAAAATCACATTAATAAAAATGTTTAAAATACATTCAATGTCATGAATTTGCACAAATCTGATTACCAAGAAAAGACTTTTCATAAGAACAGTGAAAGAAACCTGAAGGTACAGAGATATAAATGCCATTATCAAAATTAATTCTTAGCTCAGAGAGATACTTAGAAGCACATATTACCAATTACCAATTACCATTACGCATGTACACAGAGCTTATCAAATGCAAAAATGTTCTCTTGAATTGAAAGTTGGAATCACTTTCCTGGCATCCTGTTAAAATCATTACAGAGAATCAAGGAGGATTTCAGCACAAAATATATATATACAAACATTTCATATATTTGAAAACTAGATAAATCTCACTGAAATTAACACTTTATGTATACTCAAAGTCATACACACATACAGCCAAGTGGAGTGTTGGTTTTGCTCTGCAGACTTTTTGCTAGTGAGTAAGGTGGGGTACAAGGATGGCTCCTGTGTGTCCTGTGTGAAAGTTCTGGAAGTTTTTCACCATGTCCAGCAGAGCCAATCTCTGATGGCTCTGAAAATGATGGACATGCTGCTGGCCAAACCTGGGCCAGTTAGAGATGTTAGTTACGCCTCTGTGAAAACATATTTAAGAAGAAATCAAAACAATGTGAGCACGCACTTCTTTTTAGCCAGAGAAGGAGGAGGAGGAGGAGGTAAAAATAGGTGAGGGAGAACAACATGGAGGCAGCAAGGTCAGTGGAGAAAGTGGGGGAGGAAGTGCTCTAGGCGCCGGAGCTGAAAACCCTCTGCCAGCCGTGGTGAAGACCATGGGGGAGCAGGTGGTCCCCCTGCAGCCCATGGGGTCCAGGGGATGCAGAGAACCCCCCAGAGCCTGTGGGGAGGTGCCCACGCCAGAGGAGCAGATGATGCCTGCAGGAAGCTGTGATCCAGTGGGAGTCCCAGAGACTGAGAGTTGCAAAGGCCTTGCAAGAGAGAGAAAGGCCTTGCTCCCGGGATGGAAACAGCCTCGCCTTGGCTTGGAATTCTGCATCCTATGGACAAAAAGCTCGTGCTGCAGCAGATTCGGGCAGGTGCTGCTTGTGAGATTGGACCCATGCCAAAGAAGTTCGCAGAGGACTGTCTCTTGTGGGAGGGACCCCCATGGCTAAGTAGAGGACTCTTCCCCCTGATGGACTGACTCTGACCAAAGGAAACCCCCATACCCTGCCCCCATGCCGGAGCTATTGGCTGGAAGGAAGGAGGGAGGCGGCGAGCTGAGAAATGGGAGGGGGGTGAGTAGAGAAACAGTGTTTGTAGCAGAAGAATTGTGGTGATAGACTGACTAAGAGAAAAAAACCCATACCCTTCTCCCCCAGAGCTGTTGGTTGGAAAGAGGGAGTGGGGTGAGCCGAGAAACAGCGCCTTAAGAGTGAAGGGGGATGAGTGAAGAAACAATGTCTTAAGAGCTTATTTTTACCTCTGATTTATCCACCAACTCAGGTTAATAAATAACTTTGCAACTTTAAGTTTGGAGCCTGTTTGCCCTTTTCCTCTGTGCATCTCCCCATCAACTCCCTATCTCAACTCATGAGTCCAGTGTTTGTGTTACTTTTTTTCTTCGCCTCTGCACAGCTGCAGCAAGAGAGAGTAGAGAGGGCAGATGTCGTAGGTGCCTGGCATTTAGCCAGTGTCAAACCTCGACAAAAGCACAAACTCAAACCAGTAGACAAGCGAGTGGAATCACCCTAAAACTGCTGCCATAAGAATCATCCTGTCATTGCTCTTCTTAAAAGTCATGCTCTGAGCAGCCTGTAACAGCTGCAGAGAGGTAATCAAATTTTTCAATCTAAAGTAAGTTGGTCCTGTACAGCAAGAAACTCTTTTTATGAAAAGGTGTATACAGGAATGGTACATAAAATGCAGAATGGCCTTGGAAAGTACAAGCAGAGTTACACATTATCATGGGGGAAATGGCCCAGACAGCAGGGGTTTTAGATCCTGCAGTATTCAAATGTAGCTCCTCACTATTCTTCCTTGTGCAGCACTATCGCTGCCAAGGGCAGAGCGAGTCATGGACAAAAGACATCCATTTGAAGGGCAAGATGAAAGTTCTGCCAGTGGAGAAGCAAAAACACATGCTGGAGCACTTCAGGCAGTTTTTGAAGTTCACTGTAGTTGAAACGCCTTCCAAATCTGGAGTTTAGAAGTGTTCCCAGATGCCTCTCCCACACTAAGCTAACACATCCCCAGCTACACTTTTCTCTGGCTGAAAAATCCATCCTCTACTAACTTACCAGTCTTTAACCATGTGACAACAGGAGGGCTTTTTCTCCTCGGTTTTGCACAATACCAACATCACAAATTGTTGGAGGCTTTTGACTACGTGATTTTTACCCTACCATTGCATGGATGTACCCAGACAGGAAGGAAAGGTATTGCAGGTAAAGGTGGCAATCCCAAGGTGAGACAGCATGAAGAAGGCCTGGATACCATTTTTGTATTTATAATGGACAGAGAGGGAGGTCACTTATTCTGGGTTTTTCCCATGTGGTCAGTTACAGCACATTCTTTTATGGATGTCCGGCTTGAGATATTAAAATGTGATTAATACCCCAAAGTACAAATTGAATAAAATTAGATTAAGAAATTAAAAGCGGGGGACATCCAATCTGGGCTTCATGTGCTCCATGAAACCATCGTGGTTTTGTGTGCACAAGCCTAGATGAGAGCCTTTGTTCGAATTCCAACTTCACTGCTTTAAGAGCTGTGAAGTTTCTACGATATAGAAACTCTGGTTACCAGAGGGAAGCCATCCCGCTGCCCCAATCACTTATATGAAAGGAAGTAAGAAAAAGTGCTTTAGGGAGCTGATCCTTATTGCTATTGAGCTCTTAGTTGTTGTTTTTCAGATCTAGTCTTCCTTCACACTCTGCCTCTGGGCAATAGTAGATTCTCTTGCCAGTCATACACAATTGCTGCCTTTTCCCACAGTCCCCAGCACTTCAAAGCAGCATATTGGAACAAAAGATTAATTTGGAAAGATACATATATTTTTAGGTGACACCAATGCTTTAAAACATTCCGAACTGTACTCCTGAACTCCCATTTCAGTTGCTGATTGCATATTCATTATGATAAACATATTCATTGTGGTTTTAGTTGTAGCATGTTCCTCAAAGATTTTTTATAAACTCAAAATGTTTTTTATAAATCCACTTACACTACACTGGAGATAATTTATACTTCCCTTTTTCCAAATTCATGAAAGGCGTTACTGTGAAAAACAAGCTCATTGAGCAGATCCTGTCTGCTCCTTTCACAATAAGACCACTTTTATCCTTCCACATAGCTTCTAATATAATATCAAGAGCAATAACATGGATATGCTGCCATAGTCCGGATAAGGCAATGTTTTCCTGATCCTCAAAACAATAGTTTGATTGATAAGCTGATGTTTCAGAGATTTTTCTCTTCGTGCTGAATTGAAAAAATATTTGACACAAAAAACTGAACGGACAACAGATCTTGCCTTTATCTTCCTGGATGTTTCTTACACAATCTCCAAAATTCTGATCTAAGGTTCTATTCAAATACCAGAGATCTTAGTAGCACATGTTGATTTACTCTTCACAAAGGTTTTCTTTTTTGATCTTCATAACCACTTCACTTTTGACTCCATATGCCTCAGGATTAGTCAGGCTGTGTTAAGTAATTGCAGATATGGAGACATCTGAGATTTTAGTAAGATAGGATGGTCCTGTGATTATGGTGTAGGAATGTGACCAGGAAATGTACTTCAACAGAAAACAGTGCTATAGATTTTCAGTCAATTACAGTCTAAGCTCTTGAAAGATAAGCTCAGAAAGCTGCTTAAAGATAGGTACTTACTTTAGCATTTCCTTTATGTCAGTTCCCCTCATCTGTTAAATGGAGAAAACATAATTTCTTTACAGAGACTTACAAAGGCAATTTTTTTAAAGCTAGTTCTTTTTATGATCACTCTGTTTCTTTAGCTAACCTGAGTATATATGGGTTATCTCCATATCTTTTAAGACTGCTGCACCATGCATTCAGAAAATTATTGTTGTTTAGATAATTGGATTATAACAAATACGGTCTCATAAGGTCTTCATAAACAAAGCATACAGTCTCCATTTCCAAGAAGAAACATGGGTTTCCACACTATTAGGCTAGTGTCTTTGAAAAGCTCTGAGCAAGTAAGGGAGGTTCACTTGTTTTTCTTATCCTGTCTCAGAGCATCCTCTAAAGTTTTCCTAATACTCTGTTAGACTCTGCAGAACAATTTTAGCACTAAAGTGCTTGCATGTGATATGTTCTTACAACAGGTATGAATCTGGACTGCATTGTAACTACCATCTTGGCCACATCTAGAATATGAGTTCCCATGTACAAATACGTAGAGTTTATGTATATGTCAAATATATATGTCTGAATAATGCACATACACGGACTATGTTATTGTCCCAAATTTTCCCAATGGGTGAAAAGCAAGTAGGTAGCTTTTTTCCAG
The DNA here is from genome assembly GCA_013397895.1 of Origma solitaria. NCBI lineage: Eukaryota > Metazoa > Chordata > Aves > Passeriformes > Acanthizidae > Origma > Origma solitaria. The sequence continues at coordinate 362,245 of VZRL01005190.1, read as the reverse complement.
ATATTGGCATCAGCTGGAATTGTGAGGAAAATCTGCAACAGTGCAGATGATCCTGAATCCATTCCTTTCCACCTTACATAATAATTGTGAGCTGAGGAGATCTTCAGCTACTACAACCTCACCAAGCAGCACATAATAGGTTTAATGTTACATTTCAAAAGTCCTAGCAACATTATTTAAGGATAAGCACTCCAAAACATAGATCCCAAATCTTTCTTCTCTTTATAGAGGAACTTTATAAACCAACAGTTTCTGTGGCAGATTTGTGTCTGAGCTATGTATACCTGTGTTTACCCCTTCTATTTTTTATGATGTTCATTAATTCAAATCAAAGGAACGTCAAAGAAGAACCTGACACATTAAGCTCAGTGCTCCAAATCACAGGCATGGTATTGATCTTTAGTACTTGGAGACTATGGAGAACCTGTTTCATCTCCATAACACTTTACATCACCCAAAAACAAACACAAAATTTATCATAGAGAACAAGCAGACATTTGCTACAGGAATATGCCAGGAAAGGTCACAGGTAATTTTGTGTTTTCCACCCCTGTAGCAGAGCATAAGGACGTCAACCTAGGAACTACTCATGCAGTCCTGTAGACTACTGAGAGGAAGGAAAAAGGAGAATCTTTTATGCATTTTCTTCTAGTCAGCCCTTAATGTTTTCATGAGCCCTTACAGATGTGGAAAACTATGGTCCAAATATGAAGTTAACCAAGAAAAACCCTACCAACCCATAGTAAAAGCAATCATAAAGTCTTATAAAAGGATTTGCTTTGCAGTTTTGCCCTGTACTCACTGCATAAGGTTGTGTAGCACAAAGCATCCATGTAAAGCTGCTGTAAAGGAGGAGGCTGGATACACTTCCTTCTTCCATCTCGTTTCTCCTTCACTGTTCAAAAATCACACCCCTTAGATGTCAGACATATTTTTTTCACTATTTGGTCACACTTACTGCATATTTTACTACTACTCATAAGCAATCCACCTGCACGTTTTGGATGCTTGTGGTTCTTCCTACACTTTTGTGTGCAAAAACACTAAAAGAAAGCTAAACCATCTCCCAGGCCCTAATGGGCAATCACCTCTGAGGTCAAACAATAACTGTTTAGACAACACAAAGGACACCTCTGCACATGAGCTGAGTCTGAGCTAAAGAAGATCTCCAGAACTGCAATTGCAGAGAGGACCAGTTATGCATAATGTCATTATCTGTAATTAATGCCCTGAGAAGTAACATCGGTTTTACTTCATCTTTAAGAGTCCTTCCTACATAAACCATTCTATGATTTTATGATCATGTAAGGGAATCTCAGTGTATAGTACAATTCTACAGTGATGTGACAAGACTTGCCATTGTCAGCTCTACTTCAAATAGAAAAGTAAACTTTGATCGAACTCTAATTGTTTTTTGATCTGAGAACTTTCCAATTTTGTCTCCTGTGGAACTACGGATCAATCTGGACATTTGTAAGGAAGGAGAGATATTGGTGTACCATAAAATTACCTTATATCTGACAGCCTGACTCAGATATCATGGCTTATATTAAAAAAATAGTTTATCATGGAAAATGATGTGTCACCATTGATGTATAACAGCCAAATGATGAAATGCTTGAACTCAAGCATCAAGGGAATGTTGGCTTGCCATAGGCTCTAGATAATGCAGCTGCTTCACCTCTGTCTCTTAACTTCATTTTTTATATTCCATGCTAGCAAAAAAAGCAAAATTCTTTCATTTTTTTTCCACTGATAACATTGGGCTATCCCATAACCCAAATCCAGTAGCTTTAGATCAGTAGTGCGTACAATCACTGTAAGGAAAGTTCTATTTTATCATGACATTACATGACAAACAAAGTGATTTGTTGTAAGTCAAAAAAGAAAAACATCACAATTACAATGTACAGAAAGGATTATTCTCCCTTGCAGACACAGAATTCCTGAATCTCTGATGAGTGGTGAGGGATTAAACTATACTGTCTTCCAAAAAATCCCATCTTAAGTAATGGTATCCCTGTCCAACAGAGAAAATACATTGTCTGAAACAGCTATACTTTCTCTATTTAACTGATTTTCTCTACACCACTTCAAGTAAAAATTAAACATTGGAGTATAAAATAAACTGTATCAGTCAAATAAATATATATTATATATATTCAATGTCATATATATTATATTGAAATGTGTATACACTAAGAAGTGAAGAACATCTTATCTGTTTTAAGCTGTTGCAGAATCATTCTCTATCAAAAAAAATCAAAACAAAAAAAGAAAACCACCAAAAAAACCCAATCAAATAAAAAAAAACCTAAATCAAAAACAAACAGCAACAAAAAATGAAAACAAACCAAAAAAAAGTACCATAAATTAATTTTAGATTGTTAGGAGGGCTTAGTATTGAAAGTGAATAAAATGCCTTGTTAAAAGTTTACCAATTCTTGTTTTCATTTATCAGTACAAATGTGGCCATCTTGATGAATCAAAATATATAGAATATTCCAATAATACTAACCTGTAATATGACTGCACAGAAATAAGAATTGGGATGAATAAAAGTGGTTCAAAATTGAATTTCAAGTAATGATTGGAATTGTGAATGTTGCATTGAAATTAAAAAGACAAAATGAACCATCTCAAACAAAGAAAAAAGCTAACTCTATTGTTAGTAAATGGGATATGTAGGTATTAGTATTTTCTAAGATAAAGGAAAACATTGTGGCACAGCTGATGTGAAGTAATAATCCCAGAAAGCAGCAAGATGATATGCCCAAGCCGATGGCAGTGGGTGAGTTCTGCCAGTGTTGTCTGTTTTTTTTTAACCTAACCACAACTCAAAGCAACTAAATGCTCCTCTCATCTGACTCTGAAAAGACAGTTAAACAAGGAAACCAAAAACTGTCTCAAAAATCAGTCTTCCTTGCCTTCTCTCATATTCTAGAAACTTCAGGTAAAACTGCAGGTTCAAGATTTGCATAAGCATGGTCTACAGAGAAGCACCCCAAGCCAATCCTGGTACCATCCTTCTTTACCATTGTCTTTTCAAGAATGATTTGCAATATTCTCATGATACTCATGGAATTTTTTCTCTCTTGCAAAATACATCCTCTTTTTTACATAGTTGTTTGGAGTTATCCATTCACAGGGAACATAAAATTAAGAAGGAATAAAGGGCACCAAGTATACCAGCCAAACTCCACTTTCTGAATTCCAACAGTACAGTCCAGCTTTATCCAGTTAAATTCCATGACTGAGAAATGAAAACTTTATTATCTGGTGTTGCCCATATAAATTAATTTTTAAATTGTTGATTTAGAGAGATCAGTTTGAACACACTGAAATATTTATGGACCCATTATGAAGCAAATTAATTACTGGAGTTCCTTTCACTGAAAACAGACCTTTTATATCCATTCTATGCTCAGATGCCGTCTTTTATTATCTCCTTCACTCTTTTCATTTTTTACCTCTTCTGTTCAGATTCTTTGTATGTTCTCTCCAATCATTAGAGTATTAAAACATTTCCTGGTCATAAACAAGCAGAGCTACTCATTTGTAGGGCAGAATCTAGAGATTAAAATGAGATTAAAATGAGATTCTTTAGTCAACAAAAGAATAGGTGGTATTTATAAACATATGTCATCCTACAAGCCTCTTTTCTGGAACAGTCACAAAAGATATGCTAAGGAAGCCCCAAATGATGGATGCCCTGCAGGGACTAAGGGAAAAGTTTTCATCACTATGTTCTCAAACTGTTTTTCAATGCTAAACTGACCTGAACTTCCCTATCAGAGTTTTGACCTTCCTCTGTGGCAGGATGTGCATTTCTGTCAAGTAGTGCTATGTGAGAACATGGCCACCAAAGAGATCATTCATGTCATTTTACCACAGATGAGTCTGAATTTCTATTTCCACAAGTGAAAAGCTAGAGCTGCATAACACCTTTCTGTACACCAAGTATAAATTCTTATAGTATAAATATATTGTCTCTCACATGTTGATACACAGGGTAGAAAGGAAAAAATGTGAAAAGATAAAAGGTTAGCTTTTCACAGTATAAGTAACCAGAAAGCATAATATTAGGATGCAGTGAGGAGTCTAACCAGTAAAAAAATAGAGCTGCTGGTCTCAGCTCAGGTATCATATGTTACTGACACTGGCACCAAGGAGAGCCTAGCAGAAAGTTAAGATACATTTATTTAATTTTTTTTACCTTCCAGGGAGAAGTTTAAAAAGCAAAACCAAACAAAAAACAACAAACAAAACCAAGAAACAACAACAAAAAAAACCCCCAACAAAACAGAAACAGCCCAGTATTTATTCACTACTGGACCACCCTTTCTGCCCATTCTTGCTGTATCAATTCCAATACCAGGAATTTATTTGACCCTCAATTCTGAAAGCTCTCTACATGCAGAACTTCCATGCATATCAAAATATGGTTTGAAGAACAAGGCTTGAGACTGCCTTGTTTATAAAATAACTCACTTCAGAACAGCCAAGTGGAATTCCCTGGTTACTCGGGTTTTTCACAAACAGGATGTTGCTCACATGCTGCTAAACAGAAATGTTGCAATTCATCAATTAAAAGGAGTTGGTGCTGTCAACCTGAGTGCTATTTGGAGATGCGTGAGCAGCCGCTCTGCCCTAGCTGATTACAGAAAATGAAGCTTTTGCCACCACATTGACTCTCCAATTCCAGCATTTCAGTCTTAAGTGAATATTGAGTCATTTCTCAGGAACTGTAAGAAACAGCCAAGCAGATGCGCTCAGTCAGCCTTGTCAGCTTTTCCCTTGTGCAAATCCAAATGTATCAAAGTTTGATTAGCACTGGAGAGAAAAAAAAGACCATCTGCTAACAAACCAAATGCGTGTCTCATTGCAGAAAAGGAGCAAAGAGCTGTTAGATACCTGCAATGTCGAAATGCAAAGCAAGCAAGAAACCATCATTTCTCTCAAGTGTGTGCCCAAAATAATATAGTTAACTGGGACACCAACATAGAAAAGGTAAAATCACACAATCAGAGCACTTTTTCTTACAGTCTGTTTTTGCTTTTTGCCAAAATTCAGCAAGTACTGCTGTTGCATCCAGTTTTCAAATCAGATTAAGGAAATCCATTATTCACTGGATAAAATGATCATGATTATTTTTTTAGTTAATCCTAAAGAATTTAGATTAAATTCCTAAGCCTGTGTCTGCTTAAATTCCTGTTGAAAGACTTTTGGAACACCCTTCATAGCCATATGCTTAAGTGGATAATATAAGGTCACATTCAGTAGAATTCTTCAATGAAAGATATAAGATCTTTTCACAGCTCTTGATGCTTTTGAAACATTGGCTTGGGGTGAACGGGAAAAAGAAAAAAGGTCTTCACATCAATTTTGTTTCTGTTTATCCTACAGCTATTGCTCCATAAAGATTGTTAGGAAAACATAGAATTTGGAGTGATATTTCCTTCATGCCTGCAATATCTATTACTTCATGAAATAAATGACCCCGCAAAAATGTCAATTTATATATTTTAAAACAAGTTTTAATTTAGTCGTCTTGTCACAGTACAGAGCAATATCATAATTAATGATGTGAAACCGGTAGCTAAGATGTCATTACACATGGGAATGTCACAGTGAATCAAGTTAAACTAGCTACTAAAAAAATTCAGCACTGGAATATTAGTTTTTGTACACACAGTATATCAAATAAATCTTTGACAAGCCACAAAAAATGGTATGGATTAAATATGATATGGGATGAGCAGACTTGGTACATAGCTGGCCAGGAATCTCAAAGTGCCAGCAAATCAAGGCCTGTGGGTAAGTCAGGCTATTTATTTGCCAAGCTGACCTACTTCTATTACCCTTATCATTCTTCTGAATACCATTTACAAGTCTTTCTGTCAGAGCAAAAGACAAGGTTAATTCATCAGAGCTCTGATGTAATTTCTAAGAAGGCTGCATGCCCCCTGAAGTTGTGTTTACAGGGATTTCTAGGAAGTGCTTCGAGTTGCTAAAACCACCTTTATCCTGTTATCAGCAAGCTTTTTCCAGATCAAACCAGCATTATACCTAAAAATTAGGTGTAAAATCAAATTAGCACTTATGCCAGATTTAAAAATCCTTTCAGTTGTTATTTTTCATTACAGAAATACACTTGTTAGCAGCATAAGTTACTCCTCATCTAAATATTCATGAACAAAGTTTTAAGACACCATAGCATAATTGAATCTGCCTAATATTCTGGAACTATGAAATCTGCTGGAACTGGTTAGGAACCACATAGTCCATTCCCCTCGTGGGTCTGTCCTTGGGGTTCCTTTGGGTAGGTAGAGGAGGTGTTGGGATATGCCTACCCGACAAAATTCCCAGCTCTGGGGACAGAAGTGGAATTTACACTAGGAACCTGAGCTGTTGCTTTTATGATTTGTCACTTACCTTTATTCCATCGTATTCAGTACATCTTCCCTCAAACAGCACACATTATTCATTGACTGACTGGAACAGAACAAAGTAATTTAAAAACAGACAACTACAAAATCTCCAACTTTTACTTATTGTATATGCATTAGCTTATGGCAGGAGACAATTACTTGTCTGCTACTAGCATGTTCTGATATATAGCCATTCCTATAGCAACAAAGGAGCACATATAAGAGCTATTGCAGCTCTTGTGCATGTTGGTGGGTTTTTATTCCATTTTGTAGATGAATTTTTCCCCTTTAATAATCCTCCTTTATTAATCTTTTGTTTAAACTTTATTTGTACATTTGAATCAAAATTTTCCCCTTCAGTCCAGACTGCTCCCATGAACAGTTTCTCTAGCCACTCATGCTTATGCAATCAGACACTGCAGCTCCTGGGAGGCCTGATTGCTACCTGGGGGTGTAACTGGGCTCATTTTGAACAGGTTTGTATGGACAATAACTTCAGCGAGGATTCAGTCTCATGGGCTTCCTCCTGACTCTCCCTTCATACATCCAAACATTTCCACAGGCTTATATTTAGAAGCCCACACTGCTCCCACTGCAATCATCAGCTGCTTTTGCCAGAGAGAGCTGTTGGCTGCAAAGCTGGGCATGCAGTACTCACTTCTCCACTGCTGTATGGATTCACCTTTAGGTAATACAAATATTTAACAAGGATGTTTTGGTTGTACCCCTATGGAGAGTGCTTTCTCTACCCTCTCTGTTCTCAAACAGACATTTCACTTTCCTCTCATGTAACCCCGACTTGTCTGCATCTTATACCCATCACCTATCACTAATGAGCTCTTTGGTACAAATATATTCAGGCAGGACTTATGGCTCAGGGAACATCTGAGAGTCCATCTGCTCCATATCACTCTTTACTGCCTTGATACACAGTTCAACTCCTGAGTTAGTGACGTGATCATGGCTTTGTGTGGAATATTTGTGTAAAAAATTGCATTAATGAAACGCACAACAGTGCTAAGTGATGGTATGCAGGTAACTGTACAAATAGATGCTTTTTATTCTGTTAAAAAGTATGTTTTCAGCGTAACTGTATTTGGGTTTACACATTCTTCCCATTTTGTTATTATCATAAGGGTTTCAACACTACTCACACAGTCCTTTAGATGACTGGGAAGGGAGGAGAAAAGAGAATTTCCTTTGCTTTTTCTTCTAGTCAGCTCTTAATGTTTTTGCAAGCCTTTACAGACATCACTGTTATAAAAGGTAAGGTAAAAATAGTTGTATGTGTACTTGAAAAAAGCATTTCATGCTGTGCATGCTGTCTCAGGTCACTGGTTGCCTAACTTGTACTCATTCATACTCCAGAGAACTTTTCTTTTATTCTTTGTTTCTATAGGAAGCAGCAGTTCAAATCACCATAGCATACTAGCACAAAAAGGAAGGGCAAAAAGGAAGGCAAGGGGATGGGATACAGCAGCACATGACCACTAATATCATCTCTAGGGAAGACTTGGTGGACTACTGATGTTTTGCTCTTGCCTCTATGAATATAGAAATGTACATTTGTAGGAAAAGAATATACCCAAAGTGTTAGACATAGCCCTGTGTTCACAGATAACAGGTGATGTTCCCCTTCATATCCCACAGTCCTTATTCCCTAAGGATATAAGGAGAGGATGAAGCCATTACTTCCTCAGAGTTACCTCCTCTCTAACCTTTTAAAAAGGGGTGGATGGGAGAAGGATTGGGGAGGGTTGGCGAGAGAAATGTGCCTTGATTTGCACTATTATGATTTTCATTCCATAAAGTAGTGCTGGGCAGATGTTGGACAGGTAAGCTTTTAGTGTAGCTATTAATTCTGTACCTAAAATATCTCACTATGGAGCAAGGAAAATGCAGAAAACAAAGAACCTCACTGCTCACTGCAATAAAGACATCCCAGAGGGTCTCAAAAAATCAGCAGTTTCTAGCGCATGTGAGAGATGACGGATCATAAAAGTGTGCCATGCATTATGCAGTGTGCCTTTTCCTCAAGTACCACATAGTTGTCAAATCCAGCAAAGAGCATTTGGTTCAAGTGGCTAGATGAAAGTGAGGCAGGTCACCTTGCCAGTCTGGAGGCATTTATGGTAAGACACTGGCAGCACAATGTTGAAGGTGGGAGAGGAAAAGAAAATGAACATATTACCTTTGAAATTCAATTGTATTCAATTGTATTCAATTCAAATACCCAGGAGAACATGGCCAATGTATAGAGGTCAGCTTTGTGCCAACCACTGCAAACTGGAAAAGGTTCAGAGACCAAATTATTCTCTTTGTATGCTGAGATGCAGAAGCAATGAGGAAATAATAGTTATAAGTATGGATTAAAATAATACTGTACCAAAATATCATCTCTTTCAAAGGGTAGCTGCTGGCTAAAAAAGGCAAGTTTGAATAACATCCAATAAAACCCCAACCCAACCCAACCAAAAAAACAAAACAAAACAAACAAATAAAAAGTTTTAAAAACAAACAAAAAAGCAAACAAACAACCAAAAAAAAAAAAAACCGCAGCAAATCATGTTATCATGGGAGTTTACAGTCAGACTGAGTAACAAGAGCCTCCAGTCTCAGCTGACAGTTATACAAACCAGGACAAGGAAATGGAAGAACAAGGAGGTGTGAGGATACACATTTTCATTAAGTACCATTTCAAAAAACAGGAGAAGCTCAAATATTGGTTCACGGCTCCTGAATGTAAAAGTCCTTCTCTACCCCCTCCCCTTCAAGATTTTTGCCTCACATCCTTGCAACCAAACACATTCCCTGCATCAAATTATCTTCTGCCAGAATCTAAAGAGTTGGAAGGGACCTTTGGAGGCCATGTGGTCCAACGCGTAAATCTCTCCCCTCCTTCCTCCAAGCTAATTTGACATATTGCAATACCTAAAAACTACTTTAAAAAACCCAGAAGTGTTTTTTTACCATCTTAATGAGTCATACCATGTCCCAAAACAAAACGCTGAGGCTAGATCTGGTGTAAGGGTGGGACCCCAAAACTGGGAGAGAAGAAACACAAGCAAGATGCCTCCTTCTGAAGGCAGCAAGGCATTACTTGAGTTCCACTTCACACACGGTCATCCCATCCTCTCTGATCCACCCCGGTGGAATATTGCTACATTAGTTTTAATTTTGTATTTTTCTTTCATTTCCAACAAACTAGCTGAGTAGGTGCAGGGAGGTAGTGCATTGTGTGTCTCTGTGAAAGTGTGCTATCAGGAGCATTTTTATTTTGCTCTGCCTTAGGAACTCTTCTCTAGCAAGGGAAACAGACATATTTACTGAGGCTGCCAAGACAACTGCAAATGAGAGATTAAAGATCCATGAGATTTGTTGCCCTAAATCTCATAGGTATAGTTCAAAAACCCTGTTGCATGACTCTTGAGGTTATTTTCCTCTAGCACATGTTTCTATATCTAAGCCCACTGCTCTTTGAGTGACCTCACTAGAAGCACTTTCAGGGATTTGCTCTGGTGCTATGCTTCTGATGTAGCCAGACCGTGAGGGATTTCACTGGGAGCCAAGCCAAAGTAGGTGCTACAACCAACCACTGCCACATGCTGCGGACTGCATGACTCTGCTATCTGCTGTGAGCATTCTTTTCCTTTTGATTCCTTTGCTTTAAAGATGTGTGGGTGTTTGCTGGCTTGTTGTTGTTGTTTTAATCAATTCCCACTACTATCTTACTTTTTCCATAACCAAAATTTATTTTAAAGGAAGTGGAATTTTAGGCAAATAAATTTTATTCTGCCTTGCCCCCGATTCAACATTTACTTCGCCCTTCTTTTAAGGGCATCACACTGGGCTCTCAATTCCATTTTCAAGCCAATATCAGACAAGTACCAGTTCTTACCCTTTCCCAGACAGGTGGCCAGCCAAGAGATTTTGAAGCATTAGCGCTCAACTCATTTAGACCTCCTTCAAGACTGGGAGGGGACTCAACCTCTATGACCTTCCACTACACTGTACTTTGCTGCTAATCACTCTGCCATCAGTCCCTGAAACGCAATTTTACATAATCTTCACTGGGCAAAAGGAATTACAAGTATTCTAAGAAGCCTGTTGCTCTACTTCTGCAGTCAAGTTACAGTGTCATTTATGTTTTAACCAAGTATTTTCAACTGCCTTAATGTACAGATAATGCTCTATATATTTATACATTTTTATTACGCATATACATGTATATGCATTTTTATGTGCCTGAAAAGACAACTCGTTTAAAGACTACAGTGATAACTTCAGAAGCTTTAACAAAAAAATATTAAAATAACCAAGGCATCCAATAATATATATAATGGGAAGGCGAAATTTGAGGTGAAAATATTTACACTTTATTCAGTATGTCACATGCACTAATCTGTAATAATCCTAAAACCACAAGATAAGAATGACATTAGTGGTTTGAATGAATACTGACCTCTGACTCCTACTTTCATAAATCCCAATTATAAACTGCACGCTGGAAGTTCCAGAGGCTGCAGCTGCAGCAGCTCTTTAAAACGTATGGCTCTTTCTCTCCAAATTACCAGCGGTCCCTTGCAGAAGTTGCAGAAGGCATCACCCAGTTGCCTCAGTTGCCTCCAGCATGTAGAGCACATGGCCACCTGAGAAGAGACCAGCACAGCCACACAAACACTGCCGGCTCTAAATTGGAGCAGTTGAAAAATAAGTACGTATTACTTCAGCTGCTCCTGCCAGAGAGATGGCAGATTTTAGCCGAGAGCTGTTTGTCTTAAACAGCTGGATTTCTCCAACTGCAGGAAAACTGACCGCAGTTTTTGGTGGCGTTACTTTACAGCAGATGCTTGGTGGTACTCAGGCCTGTCAAATGTCACATAAGATTTTAATGGTAACATATACAATAGCTGTGCTGTATTTGAGGATACCTTCCCATTTGAAATCAAACATGGGAAACACTTCTCTGCCAGAAGAGCTCAAGGGTCAAGTAGGATTATACCTTTTTTGGAAGCTTCACATATCCCTCTCCTGTGTGCATTACCCTTTAGCAGAGCTGAGCAGTCTTGCATGCAGCTGTCAGGGCCAAAGTTGGGGTTGCCCAAGAGAAGTTGGAAAGCAACTCAAGGAGCAGTGGATGTCAGATGTAGTCTGTAAAGTAAAAATCAAGTGACCAAGGAAGAAATGAGAAAGCATCAATGAGAGTAAGTGCAAGTCAGCAAGAAAGGACAACAAGCTGTCCATGGATGATTTTTTTTGATTGTGACTGCTGATGTTTCCAATAGCTTCACTGCAATGAGTCATGGATGATCAGCAAGAATAGTTCTCTCTCAGTTATTGGCACCTAAGTTCAGAAATCCAGAACCAGTGCTACAGCAAAGAGAGTAACTCATGCTCAGGCTAAACATTACATTCATATTCCAGCCAGCTCCTTTCACAAAGGGAAAAAACAGTGTCTGTCTTGAGTTCAAGAGTTCAACAGTCACACTTAAATGCTCTACAAGTAACACACCGTGCAGTTAGAGTTGCAAAAGAAATATGGAGATCTTCACACAGCTTTGGACCGGCAGTGGCAGCACTCTGGCATTTCATAAACCTAATGGAGAAAGGCAAGGCAGAGAGAGCATCTTCCTTTTTTTGGAAAAGCACAGAGAGAGAAGGAGTTAATACTCAAGAGAAAACAATAAAAAAATGTTTGTAATATATGCTGATAATTGAGGAACTGCTTAATCCTGTTCATAGGTCAAATAGCTTCTAAGGGAATTTAAATAAGTTAGTGAGGTTTAACATTCCTCTGAGAGATGAACCCATGTATAACCTTGTATTTAATAATTAAAAATCTTTTGGATATGTCGGACCCAGAAAATTGATTATAGAAAATTACAATCTGAACAACCAACCACTTGATGCTATGAATAATGCAGGAAAACTTCAAGACTAGATTTCTCCTATCTGGATGGTCTATTGAGGATATGGGGCAATGCAGGACTTGGCTGCATAAATGAGAACCACATGATCTTAAAGAAGAGGAATATCATCATCACCATCATCTGCTTCACCCTCCCCCTCATTAGCACTAACCACAGAGTAGCAAAATGTGCATAATTTTAGCAATAATGTGAATGGTATAATAATAATAATAATAATAACAACAGAACCTTAATCCCTGAACTGGGCTGAATGTCTAAAGAAAAAACCTCCCAGAAAATTGAGACCAAAAAAAAATCCACAAAAGGAACTGGAAGAAAGGGGGGATTAAATAGGTAGAATGAACTGGTTTTATTGTGTCTAAGAAGTATCAACTGGGTCAAAGGAAGGGCACTACAAATAAAATAATAGCTCAACCTAAGACACATTGACATAGCTTTTTATTTCAATAACATATTAATTTATTGAGATTAAATATTTTATATGTTATTTCAGTAACTGAAATAGCTATAAAGTAGCTACAAATAAATATAGGTGTATACAAGTAAAAAGAATATTAACATTTAAACATAAAAATCTTGAATCTCCACCTTTCTATCCCTCATCAACACTCTTCCAGAAATCAATCCCTTTTTTCCAGAATACAATATTTCAAATTAGCAAGCAAAGAGTTTGTCAGTAAAGTCACAATGTCAAAGCTGAACAAAGTAAAACATTATTGCGGAATACAGAAAATGGAATTTCTGCAGTGTAAAACTATTTTAAAGCAAGAACATCTCAATACTATATCATGTGAAGGAAAACATTTCTACATCTCAGGCCACTCTGAATTCTACCAAGACAACAGTTGTTCTTTATCCTCAAGCCCTAATCACACACAAAATACCACATTCTCAGCCCTTTTGCTGTTATTGAGCTGTTCCAAACCAGAGAGGTATGCCACAATTTTCTTCATCTAGGGAAGTGGTAAAACAAAATTACTTTATCCAGCCCTCTTCCCATTCCCAAGTGGCTTTGCTATGAACCATCAAAGACAACGTACACTAAAAACCCAAACAATATGCATAGACAATCAAGACAAGGTGTCAAAAGTATTATAGACAGAAGTCACATTTTATCAGCTTTACTAGATTTTATTTCTTAAGCAGGTTCTATTTAAGGATGGGTCAGAGTTTAGCCCCAGCTGTCAACTAAGCACAACACAGCTGCTCGCTCATTCCCTCAAGCAGGACGGGAGAATAGAATTGGAAGCATGAAAGTACAAAAACTCATTGGTTTCCAGCACAAATCCAAAACATAGTCCCATAGTAGCTACTATGAAAAATTTAACTCTACTCCAGCCCAAACCAGCACAGGATATCTATGGGTAATTTTTCTGTACAACGGTGAAACCCTGAAAGATAAACTATTTGATCTTGGACCTAGTTCATAAATAGAAAGCTTGAAGAAACACCTTGGTTTTAAGTGATATGAAACCATTAATTGTTGGTTCAAATTTTACCAGCTGTTGAATATTGACAGAGTAATCTGTAAGAGATTTTTTCGTAAGTTATTTTTATAAGCATTTAACTGAATTTTCCCAAAATTTTTAACATAAAGAGTATCTCAAGTTGGGGGAGGGGTGGTTTTTAGCAAGACAGGCAGGAGACATATGCCAACCTTAAAAAGCAAGACTAACATAAAAAGGGCAGGGCAGGGCACGGAAGGGAAGGTTCGGGAAGGGAAGGGAAGGGAAGGTTCAGGAAGGGAAGGTTAGGGAAGGGAAGGTTCGGAAAGGTTCGGGAAGGGAAGGTTCGGGAAGGGAAGGGAAGGTTCGGGAAGGGAAGGTTCGGGAAGGGAAGGTTCGGGAAGGTTCCGGAAGGTTTGGGAAGGGAAGGGAA